>JAPYYV010012146.1:0-21153 GCA_030522625.1 Copidosoma aretas | reverse complement strand
TCTTAACTCACCGCAGCCAATCACATGCATTACTCAGTCTACTCAATCAACCAATCACAGAACGAATAAATCGATGACAACCAAAATTCATAGGTAGGAAAAGGGCCCAAAACTAGGGAAAAAAATGAAAATCACTACTGTTTATGCCTTAAGCTTCATTTACATGTATCACTTTATTCGTGCACTCAACGTAGATATATATATGAATTCTTATATTTCATATATCTCTATATATGGAGAATGGAGATATTAAGATCCTAAAACGTCACGTGATCGACCGTCAAAACCGTGTTTTTTCTTCATTTTTCCCCGACATATCTAAGTACCCGATGGATAAGTATAGCCGAGACGGGGAAAAATGAAGAAAAAAACCCTGTTTCGGCGGTCTAGTCACGTGATGTTTTGGGATCCCAATAAATATATATATTATACAGCACTTAACACTGAACATGCCGTGAAAAAGTTATGTTTACGCGCATCTTCCAATCAAATAAGATTTGAGTCGACAAACATAAATCCTATTGAGAAGGCAATAATAAATAAATTTTGGATTTTCACGTGGAGTGGCATGAATGGTGTCTATGATACGAATAATTATTTTATGAACTTACTACAATCAATAAGGACGATGATGTTGCTGAGTTAGTGTTACGTATAGCACTTTATAAAATAAAAAACAAACAGTTGCAAACGTAACGCACAATCATACAAAAACAAAAACGTCGGTGTGAGTTGAATGCTTGGCTTGGTGCTCTACTGCTCGTCAGCTCGTTTTTTCACAAAACTACTAAGTATTTATTATGAGGAAGCCATGGCAGAGCACTCTTATCTGCAGAAGTGAGACTGTTGTCAACAGCTAGTACTAGTAGTACTTAACACGTGTGACCAGTAAGACTGACCTAACTGACCACACCTGACCACACCTGACCAGTGACCGCACACGGCGCACAGGCGGCACATGGACTAGAGTATACTAGACTAGAGAATGTTGCGCTGTTGCCACGTATAATTTCGTAACAAGCCCATTTGAAATAAAATAAAGGTCTAGTTGGTCTATTCCATGAAAAGTTTGTTGTTTAATGTCTCAATCATTTTAATAAGCTGTACATTGTTTTATTTCAGAATTATTTTCTAAATTTTGTAAAAATAAAACAAATGTTAATTGAGTAATGAGTTGATGAGTTGTTTAGCCAGTTTGGCATCTTTCACGCTGGAGGATTGAGTTTTTACTTTTTTTTCGCAAAAAGCTGAAAGTTTCGACAATGTTTTGTCAAGTGATCGTCGAGCTTTGGGTAATTTTTTTTTCACAGTCGCTAAATCCGAGCTAAATCCCAGAATAACCTCGGAATTACCGGCTAAAATACCAGAACCATGACTACTGATTCAAAAAAATTACTATGATTTTATTTAGAAAAACAAAAACACTTTTTCATTTACAAATTCAATTGTTATATGTATCGTGAAATAAAAAATAATTTATATTTTTTTGAAGTACGATTTTAAAAGACGTATACGTAAGTAATCATCTGTCGAAAATTAATTGATGACGCAACGTAAGATACTCGACTACCACTGACGGTGATATATATATACACACACGCGGTCAGTTTGTGTGACAGTGATTTTTGTGCGAGATTTTTCTTCTGCGATAGTCGATTTATTGTTTATTTTTTATCTTGTAAATAGTGAGCAACAAATAAACCGAAAATGTTGTACCTGGAGGACTATATTGAGCGTAAGTCATCTATTGAATCCACGTCTAGGTTAACCCTTTGGGATTCGACGCCTTCCACGAGATTATGTTGATTGAGATGATTTTTTAATTCTTATCAGTAGTTGGAGTGAAATTTGTTGTTGTTTATGTTCAATAGAGATGCTGTGGAGTCAACTCCACATATTTAAAGATCACATTCAAAGATGGCTTTGTTTATTTTTTTTATGTATTTTGAGGTTAAGTTCTTCTGTGTTGTTCAAATAATAAACGATAAAGAAAACTGAAGTGATGTTAGTGACTTTATAATTTGAATAATCATTAACTTATTGTCTATTATCAAACATATTTAAATAAGCTGAAGAGAAACTATTAGTTTAATGGAATTTTTCTGTTACTTATCTTTATTTGTAAATTAACACTGTGTTTTTGAAACAAACTTTTTTCAGTAATTGAAACGCTCCCACAAAGACTGAGGGATAGGTTTACAGATATGAGAGAGCAAGACTTATGTGTGCAAAGTGAGTATTTCAATCTTCTTACTGTGGAATAACTTGTCATAAAATCTAATGATACGATTTTTTTATCACTCAGATGGTGTCGATGAGATAGACAAAAGAATAAACACATTCTTTGCAAATGCCAAAAAAATGAAAGCCAACGAAAGGGATAGTGAGCACCAAGCGATAATGAAACAGTTTGACCTTACGTTGAAGTGTGCCGATGAGAAGGTTTCCTTTGCAAATGAAATGTCAGAATTAGTGAAGCAATATCTCAAAAAACTGGACCAAGATATTGCAACGTTCAAGAAAGAGCTGGAAGACGATAACAAAGGCATCACAGACCTTTTGGAAAAAAGATCTCTGGAGTTGGATCAACAGTCGGTAAACAGCAGTCAGAAAGAGAATCGTTACAGTCTTTCATCTAGTAGGTCGAGAGATAATCACAGTCATTGTAAGTTTAACGTTGATGACCAGAAGTTGCTTTTACAATTTATTTTATCAAAATTTTCCTTGATGTGCAGCGCGAAGCGAAAAGCGAAGAGATTCAAATGCCTCGTCGACATCAGCAGAGAAGCGACAGATGGTGGACAAAGTCTCGGCGGTACCTGTAGTTTCGAACGTGAGCAATTTACAGGACAATACAAGGCCAAACTCAGCCAACTCGGGCTCGCTGATGAGTCAGTCTGGTGTGATGTCGAGTGGTGCGACGACTCCATCCACTGGCTTGGCCAACTCAGTGGGTTCGGTCAACTACACTCTAGGTCATATAGGCGCAGGTGGTAATGCCATAGCGGCTGCCGCTTCACAGGCCATTGCAGCCACCCAGCATATGCAGCAGGGCAGGCGGACAGCGAGTCTTAAAGCCAGTTACGAGGCTATAAACACCGGAGGCGTGCACGCTGCTGAATTCAGCAGGGAGCTTGCCGGTGCTGCTCAGACAGCTATAGCTGCGATTCAGGAATCTTCGAAAAAGAACAAAAAGTACGACTTTTTTTGCAAAATGACGGGTTTGCTCTGGAGTATTTGATACAATATCGATTTTAATTATCGTTTATAGGAAGGTAAACTCAGCAGTGCCAAATGCCAGCGTGATGGCACAACAGCAAGTTCAGCAGCAGCAGCAGCAGCAACAGCAGGCTCATCATCATCATCATCATCAACAAGTGCAACACCAACAGCAGACGAGTCAGCAGCACCAGCATCACCAGATTGTTCAGTCAGTTCAAGCTTCAGCTAACGCATTAGCTCAAGCTAGTAACACCAAAGCTAACGCAGCTGCAGCTGCTGCTGCTGCCGCAGCAGCTGCAGCAGCAGCATCTATGGAACAAGCGGCGGTGGTCGCTGATTCGGACTGGCCAGTTGACCCGAACGAGCCTAGATACTGTATATGCAACCAAGTGTCCTATGGGGATATGGTGGCATGTGACAATACGAATGTAAGCTTTTTTTGATCACATCAAGTACTTTGTTTCTGTAGCGTTTTATTTAATGTCTTGATGTTTTTTTGTCGTTGCAGTGTCCATACGAATGGTTCCACTATCCTTGTGTCAACATCACTGCGCCACCCGAGGGCGAGTGGTTCTGCCCGCAGTGTGGTCCGCTGATGAAACGAAAGAGCAATCGAAAGAATTAGACAGCTATGCATGTTTTCTAGTAATTGCGACTATACCTCTTCTTCCGTTATCCGTCGTTTTGGATAATGGGCTACTATAAAACATTAAGTCATTCGATTTTTTTTACGGTTGCGTCTTGCATCCTCGCATGTTGGATGCTTGGACGTCGTGCTCTATTCTAAAGTATAGTTAGGTAACACTTTTTGAATTTGAAAAAAAGGAGGAAGGCTGTAGTTCGAACTCTATTATAATGTACAGCAAGATACTTACGCGTCAATGAGGGAAGAAAGCCTTTATCTTTTTTTTTTTTTTCAATAAACTTTTAAGTGTAACGTTAAGGCATCGCGCGCAAATGTATGCCTGTGAATAACTGAAAAATATAAAAAAAGATTAACGCTTATATCTTGAGAACGATTAGAAGTAATGATTAGGGATAAGATAATTCTACTTAACGCTTCTGTGGAGAGAAGAAAAGTTATTATAGTGAGATTTACCTTGTATAGTAACGTCATAAGTCGAGAAAGAGAAATAGTTCGTTGACGAAAAAAGTTAATATTTTGAAACTGTGTGTGTAAGATAACAAAGACTAAAGGTACCAGCAATACTTTTGTATTGTTCCCCAACGTTACTTGTACAGAATTTTTTTTTTGAACAACCGATTTGTTCGAGGCCTCAAAAGGTCTGATAAAAATCAGGCATATTCGAGATTTTAACATTGTTTGTATGATCAAAATCTTAATTTTAATTTTAATTTAAACATATATACCAGTGGCGAAATTTATTATGAACAATTTAAAACCAATGCTATATTCTAGATTATTAAATTTATTTAAAAACCGATGCTTGAAGAAAATATTCAGAAATATTTGTCAAGATATTTTAGAATATTTTATGCAAAGGGTATGAAACTTTTGTATCAAAAGTACATGTAATGAGGAAATAAAACAATCTTTAAGTAAAGATGAAAATTTTGCATTTTTAAATATTTTTTACAAAGAACACTATGAAAGAAGCTACGGTATGAATTTGTTAAGATTCATTTATTTTGTCGTATTTTTGTGTAATACCTAATTAATAATTTCCAGCTTCAATTTATCAATTTTGAATTTCAATTGATACAGTGATCTCTTAAATTATGTGTGAAGAAAAGAGTGGAACAATTGGTAGAAATGAAAACAAATCATCCTACCAGCGTGCACATTATTATGAAAATGTTATTGTTGATAAACCTAACAGTGATTCACAAATCGAGTCGAAAGTTCGGCCAGACTTGTATGTGTACGATCCAATAATCAATAATAAGTACTCCACTTATGAAAAATATTATGGTGTAACAAAATCATTAGGAAGACCTTCTGAATTCGGAAAATACTGTTTTACTTCAAGGGATTCTTACAAAAACATATATAATGAGTTTCACTGCAAGCCAGTTGGAACATTGAAATATAATGCGACAACATCAGGTTTCCAGTCCATGTTTATAAAAATTTTACGTTGAATTTATTTTATTTTTCAATTGTATACAAAATATTGCATTTTTTAAACAGGTGTGCACCACGAAGATCCAAGAAAAAGAGCAGAAACTAAACTTTTGCATAATTTTAACCAAGAAATTTCTCAGCCCGGAGTCAGCTTATCTAGTTGTAATGATCATTACATCGAATTTGTTTACCCATATACTAGCACGTCAAAGTGCCATTTCCAAAACTGGACTGAGTCTCTTTTGAGTGGTATTGCGAGAGACGATGCCATAACATACTACAATGGTAGAGTAAAGGATAAAAATTTGCCTGAACATAAGGTTTACTGTAATAAACCAAAATTTTTCTTCAAAGTCCCTTTCCATGGAGACTCGAGTGTTTACAGAGAAAGTTACAGGGATCCTTCAAAAAAAGATGCATTCCTATCCGAAGTTTGCTTGTTTCCAGACTACTTTGAAAGTGTGAAACTTGAAATTTCAAAAGTCCCCAAAATGTATTCCATTGAAAAATAAATATCTGCGCCTACCCAAAACGCAACTTCAAGCACTTTTATTTTCCTACCAAGCTGGAATGTAAAAAAAATACAAATAATTAATGTACATGATCAATTACAAGTTTATATAAAATTTTGCATAAAAACTTACAAAGTAGTAAAAATTAACACTGACTATTATTTTCGATCATTTTAATTGAGTATTATTTTATATATCATATATGTATTATATAGGTATAAAAATATATTTCTTTCGAATGTACAACTTATAAAATTACTGGTACCCAACAACATATAATCTCTTGACATTCAATTATCCGCATACACAACGTACAATAAACATCGTCATGGTAAAAAATCACTGAACAACTGCATCACCCAACATCACAACCACCGCTAAGCCTGCACTTTTGTTCGATAAGCTCGTTACAATCATCTTCGACTTCCTTAAAAGCTCGCACAATCGACCACCGGGTGCATAAAAAACCGTCCATCACGTGATCTGCTTGTTGTTGAGCAGCAGCGACGCCTCGCTCATCATTTTCGCGCTAGTGCGCACGAGGAACAGCAGCTGGTACTCGTCAGCCACGCTGAGCTGGGCGCGCGCTCTCACCAGGGCATGCAGGACCGTTGCTCGTTCCAGATCCAGCCATCGCTGAAGTCCCAGCTCGCGTTCGCGCGGCCCTCCCAGTGCTACGTCCGCCGGACCCCACAGACTGAACTCCAGGACGGCTTTCACCTGTCGGACACACAGTACACATTGTTGCGCTCAGTGCGGGTTCAACCTTTTTTTGTTTGTTCTAAATTTGTTTACAAGAGAGAAAAAAAATTATTTTCCCATGCTGTAACTCCCAAGTGTTTTCAAACAAAGTACTATTTTCTCACAGATTTTAAACCATTTCATCCGTTTCGTTTTACAACACTGTAAACACGCTTCAAGTGTTTTTTAAACTATATGTTTGCAAACAGATGTAAGCGTTTAAAAAATTGTGACATGAAATAAAACACTCGAGTGTCTTGTTTCGAAACACTTATGGGTTTATAGTACAGTGATGTTAGAGAAAGACCCCTTTTTTTAAAATTTCGCTCACTCTAACGGAAAAACGCATTTGTTTCCAGATATCTTATTACACTATTATTCAACAACAACTCACCTGAGACAGCGTGACGGCCTTCTCCCGCATAAGCAATTCCCGGATAACGGGCAGTTTCTTCCCGAGCTCGAACTCCTCGAAGGCATTGAGCGCGCACTGGCACAGCGACACGCACTCCTCCTCCTCCTCCTTGTCCTCGCAGCCGTCGATGCTCAGACTGCTGCTACTGCTCGAACCCAACAAAGATTATCATCGATGTCAGCTTATTATGCTATACAACAAAACTCAAACTGGGCGGCTACTACAGTACTCACCCCTGGGACAGCAGGTACAGCCTATGGTAGGCGTCCTTGTTCTCACGACAGAGAACGACGTTGGCCAGCGTCCTTGGCGCCTCCTCGATCCCGCGAGCCTGTAGGCTCTTCAGAGCGCTGACCAGCTGCAGCAGCACGAACAGCGATTCCCTGGTCGCCTGCTCGTCCTTTGGGCTGGTAGTGCCCTCCCGGTGTACAACCTCGGCGAAGGACTTGACCGTGTTGACTTGCAATCGCGGAAAGACCGAGATCGTTGCTGCCACGGAAAATGGTAATCGTTATTCGCGAACTGGGGCACAATTATTTTTTAAATTTGAAAATAAATGTTTTTTTTTTTTATTTTTGTTTTTTCCTGTTATTGTAATGTGCACCATTCTTGCTGGAAAAAATTTGTTCGAGCATAAGGTAGTGCGCTGTAATAAGCATAGTGATGAACAAAATGTATTTATGCCAGCAGAAATGATGCAACATAAATACGTTTGGAGGAAAAAAATGCTATCCCAAAGCACTGGAAAAAGTAACGCTAGGTGTGAATTAACCTTCCGAACAATCGTTAAAGGCGACTGGAGCCGCGTCGACGACGTCCCGGGACACCGCGTCGACGAACTCGATTATCGGCACGAGGCAGAACTCGTCCCTGTGCGACAGCTGCACGTGCAGCGAGCTCGGGTGCTCCCGGGCCGCGCAGACTGTGACGCTCTGCTCGTTCCACGAGCCCGAGAAGAAGACCCGTCGACCGGTCCTCAGAGCGGAGCCGCGGTCGAGCGTCAAGTCCTGGAGTTGAAGGTTCGCCGATTTCAGGGCTCGCAGGCTCACCGGCACTAGTGGTCCTTGGTTCGTCTGCAACGGGGAGAATGTGCTGTGTGTTGTTGTTGTTGTTGTTGTTGTTGTTGTTGTATGTACGGACTTGGGCACAATTATACTGATTTTCGGACACTTTTTCAAATAAAACTATATTGCAACGTATTATTGTCAAGGAACAAAGTTCACTTGAAAGCTTCTTATTTTTTTTTTACACCGTGTAGAAATAGAAAAAATGTTCCGGCCCAAGTAATGCCATTATTTGAAAAACCAAGTCAGTTCGTACATCCATAGGACAACGATTTCCCCGTGCGCTGCAGCTCACCTGTTCCAAAAACTGAGCGAGTGCCTTGTGATTGGCGACCACCACAGCACCGTAGTTGTCCTCGAAGCTGCGGTGCACAATGCTGCGACCGCGCCGATGGTGCCTCAGCCGACCGATTCGCGAGCCGTCCTCCGAGCCCTATTGGCCAATTAGTCGGGATAACATCATCATCATCATCATCATCATGGTGTCTCTCATCATCGGATCATCATCAAACGAATATAAGTGTACCTCGAACGAGTAGACGTCGCTGTCCGACTCGCTGGCACAGTAGGGCAGCGAGCTCGAGCGCGCGTACAGGCTCGGCTGGAACTTGAACTCGACCGCGCTGCCGTTGGTCGACTCGAGGGCCCCGCTGTCCGACTGACGTTTGGCGACCGGGTGGTTGGCTCCGCCCTGGCGCAGCTCGAGGCTCGTGCCGTTGCAGTAGCCGCGGCCGTCGTCTGTCACCGAGAAACTGTCGAACGATCGGTTGTCGCTCGATGATGATACCTGATTAGGGTGAGTTTGAAAATTATATACATATCTTGTCCCCGTTATCAAGGGTCTGAGCCATCAATGCTGCAGAAATAATTATGATGGTGCAATGCGCCGTTTCTGACGAAAAAAAAGTACGATTGGGCATACAATTTATTCAATCAAACATTTGTAGGTGTTCGATAATGCGATGTTAATTGACAACATTTGTATATTGGAGCTCGACGCGCGTGGAGATTTTACTTGCAAGTCTATATCCATGTGTCCTATTGTTAATACACAGATGAGTAATTTATTACATTTTTTAGTGAGAAGCTCCTATCTTGAAGCCAGTTTTAACATATTCAAAACACAATAGTACGAAAAGACTCGATAATAGATCCAACTCTTACGGGACTCCATAATAGTTTTCCATTTAATCGACAACAACTGTCGGTCACTGATTTTTTGACGCAAAAAAAAAAAAGTACTCAATAATCACCCGTTACTCGAATAATGAATCAAATTCCCGAAAACCGCATCCCAAGCCCGCGTCGAACCGTTTTTTCTCCCCCGATCTTGACTCACCGACAGATCCTGCTGGTGCCGGCGACCGTTGAACTGCAGGACCGGCTGCTGTTGCTGCTGCTGCTGCTGCGTACCGGCAACGACCGGCGTCCTCAGTACGCTGCCGCTGGAGTCGACCGATAGGGACGACGAGGAGGACACGATGCTGCTGCTGCTGCCGCTGCCGTTGAGCTGGTCGCGCATGCTCGAGGTGCGCCTCGGCTTGACCGGGGCCAGGCCGCTACGGACGACACCTGGAACATCCTCCGCTGCTGCAGGCCCTTCACGCCGTCAACGCCGACACGCCCAAACGCGCCACGGGGTTAGTGTTATTATTATTATTATTATTATTATTATCATTATTTATCATTACAGTCGCAAGACAAACGAGACAGGCAGCTTTTGTGGTTTCTTTGTCTGCGTGTGTGGTGAGTGTTTTTTACATGGATATTTTTGTGAGAATCAGGTTGAGTTGGCGATGGTTTTTGGATTTGGCTCGGATTTTCGGTCATCTTACAAAAATCGGATGGTTGCGGAGGATACCAAATAAATTAACGTCTTGGTTGTGGAAAAAAAAGGGAAATTTTTTTATATCGATGAAAGGATACGGGCGAAGAGCGGGGATTCTGCAGTGTCGAGGGATGAAGAAAAGGTACGAATCGTCATTCGAGGCATGCTGCTGACGTGCGTTAGCTGTTGCTGTTTGATTGTTTATAGCGAGAGTACGGAATTGTTATCGGTTTGTGTGTGAGTATACGTATTTGTGTGGGTGAGCGAGGCGCCGGTGCGATGCCCAAACAAAAGGTTCGCTTCGATATGCATAAATTTTACTGCTCAATTTTATAGAAATGCAGTTGTAGAATCCAAAGAATATTTTTCGATCGGATAATAGTACATTACGCACCTAGGCCGGTAAAGTAAAGAAAGTCTCAGATCGTCCGTGTATTATCGTCCGAGGCGAAGCCGAGGACAATAAACGAACGATCTGAGGCTTCTTTACTTCCGGCCGTGGTGCGTATACGGTGCGTATACGATTTTTCGTACCTCAGCGGCCGTAAAACGATTGCTTCGGTCCGCGTAGCGGACGTACATTAATTGCTTTACGGCCGCTGGTACGAAAAATTGATATTTAAGTGGTATAGTCGATCGAGCGAATCGTTGTTGGATCTCAAGATGCAAAAAAATTGAAAAAATAAGCATGGTTTCAAGACGAAAAGCAGGCAAGCCAGGCAAAATTAGGCATACAGCTTATATGTGTATCATTCTTTTTTTTTTTTCTTTTTACTGAGGAAATAAATATTTTTGACGCAGGTGCATTGCCCCGGCCCCTCTCTCTCTCTCTCCTCACACAAATAAGAGTACGTAAGTATACATATACTATTATTTAAGTTGAATGAATGAACATATAATGATTAAACGAGGGATGCAGTTGTCGTTGATGTGGGCGCAATGGTACCCTTTTCCTTTTGTCTTTTATTTTTTTACAAGACAAATTTTAATCTATCTGTTATTTTATCGTTACAATAATTTTGTCGGTGACGGAGACTATCGTAATGCATTGAAACAAAAAATGTATGGACGGAAAAGGTACGTGTGATTAGAGGAATGGATTACGTATAAAGTGATGAAAATATACAGGGTGGATCGAATGTATACAAATAGAGATGCAGACGAAAAAATATTCTTTTTAGATTAATTAATAAATTAATAAAAAAAAAAATCGTGACAAGGTCGAAGTAGTATAAACAAATGATTGTGAAAAGAGAAGATATTGAATCACGTAGATTTGGCAGAACAATCTTATCTTACCATTTTCAGGCCTTTACATTCCCATTGTCCGGCATTAAAACAATAACTGTATTTAATAAAATGTGAAATGAAGAAGAAGAAGAGTTAATGTACGAGAAAAAGAACCAAACAAATAAAACACAACACAAAAAGGACAAAAAACACAATTAATAATTACCCAAAAATGTATACGATGAAGGCGTGCGTGCAAGAAAAGAACTTGAATTCAGTTGGAAAAAACGTTTATTTCAAAAGAACACAAGTATATAACTGCTGTTTGTCGATTACAAAAGGAATTTTCACTCGCTTATCGAGAAATGTATACTTTACAAACTTGATTGACTTTTTCTTAACTATTCAGCCATTCTCAAACCTTTTTTTTTTGTCACGCCTTTGAATACAATCGTAATTGTTTTCTTTTTTTCCTCTACTGTTATTTTTCACTGAAATCAACTGACATTTTCATTAAGAAAAAGTAACGAAATACTGCTAAATTATATTATAACATTAAAGTAATTAAATAATATAATAACATATGAAAATAATAAATGTATCACAGGATATATCGTTAATCTTCGAGACTCGTGAAAGGTTAATTGAAGGGAAGACGAAAAATTCATCGGAAAAATACGATGACGTCTGCGTACAGGAAAAGAATAAGGTAATGGTAAATATCGTAAAAAAATTGTCATCTACGTTTCACGAATTCACGAATCACGTAAAAAAAAAACGATTCATAATTATTATAAGAACGAAGAGAAGTAAGACTTATTGCAATAGCTTATTTAGCACACATTGTACGAGACTATATTTTAATGACGAGAATGAAAACCAAATAATAAAATCAGAACTTTTTTCTTCTCATTTCGCATTACGATCTTGCTACTTAATAGCGATCATTCATTTTTTTTCTTATTTATTTATTTATTGCTCGTTGCTGTTCAAGACCTTGCACATATAAATGATTTTGATATGGAAAGTCATAGGCTAATACTACCGTAGTACAAACAAACAATTTTCACCTGTACAAGTCAATATTGTTAAATTTTTTGTTACATCGACTTCAAACTTTATATAATATAGTCTTTTTGCTTCGTTTCATCACGAGACGAACAGACTTCAACGAACAAAGTACAAAAAGAAAAGGATCATCACACCCATTATTAGGGTAATGTTGTTAACATACATAAAAATATTTGTTTATTGTAACTATGTAATTATTCGCAATTCGACCTGCTTTTTCCATTCACATACTTAAGTATATCGAGAGAAAAAATCCATGGATGCGAAATCTGTGTCGGCGTTCAAACCAGAAACAATGTCAAATCAGATTTCCGATATTAGTTTCAAAAGTCTCCGCTTCTGGAAATAATTGTTAAATAATTTTTTTCTTTATTAATAATTAACAACCAATAAGTTTTATACATAACGATCGGTTGTATCTCAATCTGTGACTTCCGAATTTCGAATTCATCACATTAATAAATTCGAGAATTCGGTATCGTCGGGACGTTAAAAAAAATATGGTTTTGAGTCAGCACATAAAAAACTACAATATTCTACTTGTATTGTAGGTATACTATATGTACTTACAGCAATACTAATGGAAGACTTCATATTATAATACACTACGACAAAACGATAACGTGCTGTAAAAATAAGTGAGATTTTACGAACAAAGATCACACAGAGTCTTTTACGATTTTTTCTGTCGATATAAAAATGTTACACTACACAATAATCGTAATAATTATAATAAGGATGATGATAATGATAATAGTAAGTAAAAGCAGGTGCGAGTACTTATCGTGTGAGTATGGCTGTTACATTAGAAAAAGAATTGTTTAAACATACGTATGCAGAATAACATAAATAGATTCAATGGTCTAAATCTAAGTAAGATTTCTCATTTATATAAAGGCAAAAAAAAAAAAAAAACAAAAAAATAAAAAAAAAAAAAAAAAAAAAAAAAAAAAAAAAAAAAAAAAAAAAAAAAAAAAAAAAAAAAAAAAAAAAAACATATGGCGTATGGCCTATACTTATCGTACGACAATGATACTAGTTCTAAGTAAATAAAAAATAAAAGACACACGTGAAAAAGAGAGAAACGAAGAGAGGAGAAATCGTACTGGCCGCGGGTGAGATTAGTTGCACTGAATGGGCCGGAACTTACCCAAGTTCGCGTAAATCGAGTCCGAGGCCGAGGAGCCGCTGTTCGGCTGCCAGCTCTTGCTCACGAGCGGCTTGCCGTTCGGCAGCTGCGATTTTGGCGCTACCGGGCAGGATCGCAGCGAGTCGTCCAGGGATTGGGCATGCGGCGGCGGCGGTGGTCTTCCTGGCCGGGCTGGAACAGACATTTTTTTTTGCTTCGTGACCAATCATCATCGATTGCTTTACACGCGCAGTTGACGCGGATCGATAGGTAGAGTCAACGTCGGTCTGTGACTATTTTACGCATGGTCGCTCCTTCCCCACAGCTACGAGACTCATCAGAAGATTCAAGCGGTAACCGATCCCTTCCCAGTAATCACCACCGACACGACGGGAATGTACGACCTAGAGCTGTACGACGAGTCCTTCGTGCACTCCTCCACCCTGTTCCTGCCAGTACTGGCGATCAGAGACGACAACAGGTCCAGGGACGTGTTGAACGGCATGACGAAGATGTACACGAGCTTTCTGGTTCCCCGCAAACCGCTGAGGTTCCTCTTTCTGATATTCAACCACGAGAACGCCTGGAATACTCGGATAGAAACGCACCTGATGGCGATCTACGGACTACTCAAGGACTCGCAGATCGCTGTGCTAGAACAATAACCCATTGACGGATGGTCGGTATAGGCTTGCTCCGCGGGTCGGTTTGCAGAGCGAAGATGAGGGTAGATCCGGATAACAACCAGTCGCAGGACTTTGTCCTTCTGCTCGTTTTCGCGCTGGCCGCCGTCGTCGCGGTGAGGGTTGCGGTCTACTTTCAACTTCTAAATTTCCAAAGCAATTTAACAGCGGTCGTCGATGCGGTCTCGGCGTCGAACAAAACAAAACGGGCCCGCGAAAGGTTCATCTTGCGTGCCTCTCTGCTGTGTCGATCGTGAAACAAGTTTTAACAGCGCGGTTGTATCTCGGCAGGCGTGGAGTCAAAATCAAAACTCTCGACGAGCTCCAAGAGTCGGGATTGGGGCTCGCGACGTCGGAGGAGCGTCGGGACGCCCTGTTGGACTCGGGAAAACCGGTGGACCGAGAGGTTGGCCAATAGGGCAGTAGTCGTGGAGACCTTGTCGTCCGCCTGAGGGAACCCCGACCAGGAGTGCCTCGATAACTTTATATCGAGGTCGTACAGGAACGTCGCGTGTCTCGCGCGACTGCCAGAGGCGCGGCTCCGCGGAGAGGCGAGCGTGATCGTGGTCGGGGACTACCTAAGCCTTCAGTAGCAGGTCATAGCCTCTGCGCCATTCGCGTCGTACAAGGAGAGGTTCGAGCAAGTCGTGCTGCGCCTGGCCAAGGCTGGGCTGATCGAAAAGTGGCACGAGGCCGAACGACGGACTGGGAAACGACTGGACTTTGAAAAACCGAGAGGGTATAAACTGCGCTTCGCCAGCGTGTTTCGGCCGCTTCTGGAGATCGCCTACGCAGGCATGCATCCTGGCGTTTGCGGCTTTCGTCGTGGAGGTTGGGGAAAAACTTTGTAGAAGGTTCATTAGACGCTCGAACGTTTCGGACAAGTATCTGTTCGTCAGACGGAGGAACAACAGCTTCGTCGTTTAGTTTGTGTCGTCATTTTGTACCGTGAATTTACGTTTAATGGCTTATCAACCGATAAAACTCACCCGCAACGTGCTGCCCGCCGTGACTGGCGCCTCCGATCGGACCAAAGCCCTGATTGTCCCTCCTGGAATCCGCCGTCGCAGTCGTCCTCGCCTCCGTCGCACTATCGCTACTTCCGTTAATCTTGTCGCTCCGCACCACCTGCACCGCCGCGCCGTCCAGCTCGAGCGGGTGGATGATTTCCAGCCTCGGCTTCGGCTGGGGCGTCGACGGGATCTCGTCGCTGCGCAGGCTCAGGCTGCCGCACGTCATGTCCACATCCTGCCGTACGCACACACGCATTCGATTAAAAAACTAGGGACTCAATTATCTGGCGTTTGGAAAATCTACTTCTGTTTGTCGATAAAAACCGACGAGCAATATTTGTGTATTTCATTGGTCCGGCCGCTTTTTATACCAATAACCATGCATAAAAAAAATGAAAAGCACACGACCCACCTTTCTCGACCCCAGCCCGAGGAACTTCTTCAGCGAGAACCTGGTGCGCACCTTCTTCTGCTTCTCCTCGGCCCTTTCCCCGAAACCCGCCACGGCCGCGGCCATCGCGACCGTCGCGCCGGCCAGACTGTCCTGCGACAGCGATATGTTCCTCCGGGGCATGGGCTCCGGTCCGCCGGCGGCGGTGCAGGCCACGGGATCGGGAGCGTCGCAGACGACGGCGGCCTGGCCGCGGAACTTGGGACTGCAGCTGGAGGCGCGCTCGCGCTTCTCCTTCTCCCGGACGACGGGACAGTCGGGCTTGGCGGTGCCGTTGCTCGGGTTTCGGGCGAAGAGGCTGTCGGGACAGTCGATCGTCGTACCGGGCGAGTGGGGCGGCAGCGGGGCCTGTCGGCGCTTGCTCGAGCGCTGCTGCTGGTTCTGCATCTGCTGCTGCTGCTGATCGCCAGTCGACGACGACGACGACGACGTCGAGGCCTCGCTGCTCTCCTCCTCCTCCTCGTCGTCCTCCTTCTCCTCCTCGGCGTCCTCGACTTCAGTTTCGGTCTGAATTACACACACACGTACTTTTCTTTTTATCATCGCTACTGCTCATCGATAGTTTTCTTTTGACACAACATTGCTAACTGCGAAATGTAGCCGGATAAAAATCCACACGCACGGTCGTTCCTTCTCAGATTGTCAATCGCTCAATATCCAGACTGCGTGGAAATATCGCGATCAACGTGTCTCACTCGACTGTTCGTGCGAATCAGAGAGAAGGCGCCAAAGCCCGGCTTCGTACGCACCTGCTCGTCCTTCAGCACGGCCTTGACGACGCTGGCCTTGAACAGGTCCGTCGCCGTGGCGAGCCTGTCCTCCCGGGCCTTGGCCCGGTCCAGCGCGTCCAGGAGACGGCCCTCGCTCTGCGAGTGCACGAGCGCGCCCGAGTCGCCGGCGTTACCGGTCGAAGTAGCGGCGGCGGCCGCGGCCTGGCTGAGCCTGTACTCGTAGGCCCGGTTCTCGCAGAGCAGCGAGGCCAGGCTCGAGCCCGCGGCCTTGGCGGCGGTGGTGGTGGGCAGGGAGGCCGGTTTCTGGGGCACCGCGGGCTTTCGGCTCTCGCTGGCGCTGTAGAGGAAGGACGTCTGGGCGGCGGCGGGGTTCTGGTTGTACGCTGCTGCTGCTGCTGCTGCTGCCGGGGCGTCGGAGAGTAGAGCGGGCGGCGGGCTCTTGGGCAGGGCGGGGGGCGAGTCGGACACGAGCTCCTCGTCGGCCTTGCCGTCGGGCTCGCCGGCCGACTCGCGGCTCTCCGGGCAGACCGCTTTTTTGTCCGGCTGTTGGTTCCGTTGGCTCGTTGTTGTCGTCGTTGCGGCCTCGCCCTCGACCCTGCGCTCGGTCAGATCGGCGAGGCTCGAGCTCTTGTAGCTCGGCGCCTCCTGGGGAAGTTTGGGTGTTTTCTTTATTCGTTGGTATCTTCAATTATTAAAAATATCAAACAGAGTGGCCAATGTGATATTGATGCATTTACTTAGCCGCCGACTTGTTGGATTGCAATAATGTTAATGTTACAGACTGTGCTTACCATAGCTTCGTGTTGTCCTAATACTTAATATATATCGTCGCCGCATGATAACAATTTGCACCTTGGAGTTTTCGTTGCTTTGAAATACGATCCTGATCGCACGAATGGTACGAAATATCGCGTTCTTATTACGATACACACATACAGAGTCTATTAGATCTGCACTTTATGAAAAAATAATACGTATTTTATTCGATTTTTTGTATTTTCGTGACGATTGGAGTTGTATGGCAAAACAACGAAAACATTTAAGCCACCGTATACATCGTTATACTGTCATATCACGAAATTGCAATAAACTCTGAACACAGTGATGGATACAACTATATGCGGTTATCACCATGAAATCGGAAAAATAAAATTCTTCTCTACGATGTTGTTAAACATTTCTCACATGGTCCCGCACTCGATCCCGAAAGCACACATACGTATATATTATGCACAAACCTGCTGCGCCTTGACCCCGACCGCCGCAGCCTCAGTCCTGCCGATCGGGGCAAGCTTCGGCTCGACGGCCCCCGTCGACGGCAGCTCTTTGTGGCTCTTCGCGCCGCTCGCGCCGTCCCTCGCGATCCTCGGCTTCTCGTTATCCGGCTTCTTTATGGCCGGCGTCCTCGCGATCCCCGCGGCCGGCCGTTTCGGCTCGACCGTCCCGGCCGCGACGAGACTCGTTGACGACGTGATCAGCGGCATGTCGACGATTTTCCCGAGACTCGGCGGACTCTCCGCTGCTCTCGTTCGACCGGTCGGCTCGGCTGGCTTGCCGTCGGCGGGGGGCATCTTTTTCGCGCCGATCTTGGACTCCGGGACGATCGGCTGCTTCGACTTGGCCGCCGGCTCGGGGGGCTTTCTGTCGACCGGCCGCCTGTATCGGGGGGGAGATATCGGGTATTTGGTATGGTTGGGAGATAATTAAAATTAGTGTGAAAAATCGCGCGGAATGTACAAAAATAGAAGATTTGTGTGTTTGTCGCGAAACCTCTGCATAGGATTTTCGAGTGAGAACTATAGTTGGCAAAGCTCATCGAAAGAATGGAATTTTATTGTTCACTCAACCCTGTCGATTTTAGACAAAAAAGTTGGTTGGTAATGTTTTTCTTCCTCGCGGAGAAAGCTTTCCTTATTTGTTCACGACCCGTCAGTGTTTTTGATTGCTCCTCGTCGTACATTTTCGCGCGATTTTCTCACGCTCTTTGACGTTCCTTTGCCGCCGGAGCAGGGCAAATAACGTAATCAGGGGGCCGAAGTATACAACAGCACTAACCTCGCCGTGGGCACGGCCGCGTCGTCGCCGCCGAAGGGCGTGATGGTGACGAGCGGCGTCGTCCTCACCGCGCCGGTCTTGGGCGCCCGGCCGAGCATGAGGGCGGGAGCCTTGCCGGTGGACTCCGTAGGGCCGGGCGGAGGTGCGGTGAGATTGGCGGTGACGGTGTTGAAGTTGGTGTTGGCGCGGGTGAGGTTGCCGAGGGCGCGCTCCTCCTCGCTGTCGGGCTGCCGGTCGTCGGGCTCGAGGCTGCTGTGGTCCGGGTCGTCGGGGCCGTTGGAGGGGTCGAGGGAGGAGGGCTCGAAGTCGTCGCCGCCGTCGTAGCCGATTATCTCGGCGAGAGAGTCCGGGAAGGCGACGGTCTTGCGCTTGGGGCGCGCTTGGCTCGTGCCGTTGCTCGTCGGTTCTTTGGTGCGCAGGATGCCCTGGAGGGTTGGAAACAGGGGGTCTTGGTGATAAACGTTGTTGGAGGTGGCGTCGTGGGAGGATACATTTATCGTTACTATACTGATGAGGTTTGACGATCGGGATTGCGTGAGTGGAAAAAAGAACAAAAGCACGGAGCCCGATGATTTTATTCATCGCGTATTTCCTTGCACAAGTCGAACCACGGGTCAGAGGTTTAATTGCTCATTCCGAGTACTAATTTTAATTTCTTCTTCATTTATCGCTCGATTTATCGCTAGTAGTATGAATGCAGGTGAATTTTTACTTATCCCCCTTTTTTTTTAAATCGATCTGTTACCCGGCAAAAATTTGGTTTTCAAAAACATATTTTAGAAAATCAGTCAAATCAGTAATTCACCTCCACGCGTTATCGACACCACTGGCATCATTTGAATGTTCGAGCATACCTATTTATACGTAAATACGTAATATGTCGACAAAAACTGTTGTCTGTTAAATTTATTACAAAATGTACGTTTTTCGAAGATCAAAAAATCAAATTTAGAAACAAAACAGTACTGTGGAAGCCAGTTTCTTAGTCACCATAAAACATGTTCAGCAAAACTATATTCCATCGACCAACGCAGAACTAAAAAAAAAAACTCCACGCAGCACGCCAGACAAAGCGACGGCCAGCCCACTTCAACCACAAAAAAAAAAAAAAAAAAAAAAAAAAAAAAAAAAAAAAAAAGCCGCTCAACGATTAGCCCGTCGTCACAGCTCGCGAATCGTCAACTTTCCCCACCACGGCATCGCTTGTCTCACTTCTCCTCCTCGTTCGCAATTATACACCTGCCGTCCGGAACACCCCCCAACAATAACCGCGAGCATTTTTCTCCTCTCCTGCGTTTTCGGCTCGCAAAACTATACTAATAAGCGCAACAATCGCGCGCTTTCCCGCGCGCCCGGCCGTTCGTTCCGTTTCGTCCCCTTATCTAACAACTCGGATCGGCGTGCGACCCGAGTACAACCTACACTGGGGGTGGGGGGAAAGCTCCGTGTATGATATGGATGCGTCGTCCCCTCCGGGCGCACTTGCCGCTTCGGCGTTTTACGAAGAGCAGTATAAACGCTTTCGCTGCCGCTGCTGCTGTTATTGTTCGCTGTTAAATAGAATGAACGGAGCCGCACGCGATGCGCGAATCATGGGCCGTGAGTTTGTGCAAGGTGCAATTAGGCGTGATTGATCATACATTATATTGTACGTTGTACGTATACGGCTGATGATGGAGGAGGAGGCGGAGGATTGTAATATGGTGTATAAATAGGTGAGAAGCGCGCGGTTGTTTTCGGTCGGTACATCTGTGCGGTTGTATGGTACACTTGTATTATACGTATACCTTGTAGCGTTGTAAAATTGCGCGAGCCGCGAGAGTGAAATTCGCGCACGCGCGTGCATGAGGGTGTAATTATCTATTATATCGCGAGCTGATCGAATGTCTTCATGTACGCTTGACGTTAAAAAAAAGAAAGAAAAAAGTATCGTCGGCTGAACGGAAGAAGGTGCTATCTGAATTCAAATTAAAACTTGGTTGTACTATAAAAGACATGATATCTACAACTTTAATGGAACGATCGGAATGAAATACATTTTTCAATCCAAAAATTCAAATAGCAACTTCCCCCGCTCGGCCGACACTGTCATACTGCACGCAACGCTCGGCAAACCTGGAAAGGGAAAAAGTTTCCGGCACCAGCTCCGGTGAAACTAGCGGATCTTCTAATTACATCAGCAACTACTGGCCAGTTTTTTATGTACAACACGCATGTATACACAATTACAGCGAGTATCAAACACGCGTCCAAGTTTTTTGTCCGTTCATCCCGTCGTCGTCGTCGTCGTCGTCGTCGTCGTCGTCGTGCCTTCTGCAGCGGAAACAAGATGCTCATTGCTCTTGATCGTTGCAGTACATTTGTATAGCTACTGATCGGGATTGTTGTTATTACGCGATGGATCGAAGGTGGGTGGAAAAAAAGCCGAGAATTTTACGATTTCTGGAGGAATAATTTCATCGTTGATCGCGTGCCGATGCTTGATCCCCCGCCAAAGTATAGTATTTACGAATAAGCACGCGGTATACAGGCGCGCATACCTCGGGCCCCGCGCGACGCCGACCTCATTTCGGGACGCGCTTCCGCGTTCTTATCGCGACCAGAGGGAGGAGGTGGATAACCCAGATTTCGCTCGTCGCCGCGAGCGTTCGCATCCGTTATACAGGTATACATTCAAGTACACGAGGAGGCGGCGCACAGCGGTACGGCACGCGGATGCGATGCGTAATATAATCTCGGGGCGATATCTGCGGGCGCGCGACTGTACAGTACAACGGCAAGGTCGACGTCCTCGTGATGCCGGCGTGAGGCTAAGGTCAGGCCGGTGATGGGTTTTTTTCGGGTATGTACCTGTATATGGCTGAGGTGTGTTTTGATTAGTTTTTCAAAAGTTTTTTTTTTTTTTTTTTTTTTTTTTTTTTT
>JAPYYV010012145.1:0-10438 GCA_030522625.1 Copidosoma aretas | reverse complement strand
TTAAAAATTACACACACACATACGTCAAATTAAAAATAATATTAATGTTTATTTATTAATGTGACTGTAAGACCGATATAAATATTTGTCTTGTTTTAGGAGTGAAAAGTACAGACATATGTATATAATGGCTGACGACTTGAATGTTAGAATAGGAGAGGAGCAAATGAAAACGGACACTTAATATTTATAGCCGAATAAGGTCAGAGGATAGAATGTCAAACAGTGAATCCAAAGCACTGGTAAAATTTTGCAAAAACGTAGGATTAGTAATAAAGAATGGGTGTACAAGAGGGGATCGGAACGGGAAGATAGATTATGCAGGAGAAGAACGGAAAGGAGGAGGAAATCGGTCCTTGATTAAGTATTGGTAGTAGCGACTGTTATATACGGGTGAAGACAATAAATAAGCACCATAGGTAGTAATAATAGAAATATATTTAATAAGAAAGTAAAGATACGTTTACACAGGCGAGAGTACAGAAGTAGTTATAAGACTTGCTTGTCGTATACGTGTGCTCCAGTTCAGGGTCAGCACAACTCTGCTGTTTACAGTGTCGACTATTCTTCGCTAGTCTCATACATACATATCAGTTACACGCAATACAAACCTATACTATAATACCGATACATTACAGAGACGATATGCAAAAGAGCTGTTCGAATTTTAAAAGTGTTGATTGAAGTAAGTCTGATCATTTATCCGTAACTTTCAAAATTTTGGGCAATGTTATTCAAGAAAGGTAAAGATTAAAAACAAAACGGGATCGTAAGAAAATACTAAAATCAAAAGAAAAACCGCTGCCAATCCATTGGCACAAACCTTTTTATTCGCATGTTCTACTTATTTTTTAAACACACCCTTATTAAATTTTTTTTCTCCCTCAAAAAATATTATTCTTTAGGAAATTTCATGATTTCGACGATTTTTTTCAACAAAATATTCTAATGTAATGTTTTTCAGTAAATAAGTCACTTTTTTTTTTTAAATCGATTTTTTGAAATCGATTAAATCGAAAAAAAAGAATAAAAGAAATTAAAATTTTATTTTTCACCGATGATTGATATCCAAAAACAAAAGAAAATAAGATTAAAAATAGTATAGATAGTCGATCCAAAAAGTAGTGACAGGTTGTATGGTCCATATTTTTTTCAGTTTACAACATAATACTTTAGTAATTATAAAAAAATAAAAATCAATAAAAATTGTTTTTGAAAAAAAAAAAAATATGTAATTTGTTATTACCAATAATGTTAAAATGATAATAGTGTACATTATTTTGAAAAAAAAAAACAATAATTTTAAAAACGTGCCTAATAAGAATTTGGCAACCATAAAAGAACAACGGTTGCATTATGGAATTAAGTTGAGGATATGACAGTATGCAGAAACAAACAGCTACTATACACTGAGAAAGGTATCAGCGTCTGGGTCCTTTATTAAAGTAACCAAACCCGTATATTAATGTCGAATTGTATTGTATTATGTAACCTTTTAGAGTTCTTCACTCTCATTATTTGAGATTAAGAAAATATAAAAAAATACGTTTGAACAGATGAGATCGATTAGTTTTAATATTTTCCAATATTCCGTATTAAACTGTAGATTCAAGTGTTTTCAAAAAATATGTAAGGTATCCTGTCACGAATTTAATTTATCAATATGCACAGTTGTACTGTTATGAATAGCTTACAAAAAAATTTACCATTTCTAGTGTATTTGACGAGTGCCACGTACATTGTACCTCACATTAAATTATCTTTATGAAATATAATGAAATAATTTTGGTAAAACCTATTCCGACTGAAGCTGCATGCAGCGCAATTTTAGGTTAGGCTTATTTATTTCAAATAATTTCATGGTTGTACCTCCAAGTACGGGCGAGATGAACACATGATGCTCCATTATAGATATCATTAGCTATCGCCACCAGACCGACGATAGCAGAATCTCCCTTTGTCTGTGGAAGTATGGCAGTAGCGAATACACCTTGTGGCAGACGTTGCTGTGTCAGTTTATTAGTGTAGGAATAGGACGAAAAGGGTAACTAATTTCCAAGTTACTGAAGGATATCACAGCAAGCACAAACAAACTGCTTCCATAGGAAAAGGACAAAGAAGATTATCAATTTTCAAGTTACTTGAGTGTTTAAATTTATTCTATCATTATTGCACGAAGAATAATAATTTTTTTTTTTTAATAAGGTATAGTATAAGTTGTAGGCCAATAAATTGATACATTCATTATATATATATATGTATAGTATATATATAAGTCAGTAGAGAGACTTCTGAGAAATTACTGATAACGTATATACATACATATATTTAAATACATCCATACGTGCACAAGTACACACACAGACACATCAGAATTGACATTTGTTTCTTTGGTGATAAGTATGGAAATTCAATCGAATTGAAAAAAATTCACATCCGGACAGATAATAATTGTCATTTTTTATTTTTTAGCTGATAATATAAAAATAAATACCAGCATAAAGTCCGGGACTATTAAAAACGATGAACGCAATCATGAGATAAGACTAATTATATACACTCTCTATTTACACCCACGCACACCAAGCTAATACATTTTTTAATTTTAAAGAAATAGGTTTTTTTCTGTAAAATTTTATCTCTTAGAATTTCTATAGTAAAATATCCTCAAATAACAATAAATAGCTTGAAAATCAACTTTCCTAAAAAATTGATTTTGAAAAATCGATAAGATTCGAATAAAAAAAAAAATATACAGCAAAAACCAAATTTTTTTTCATGCGGTGATAGGAATCAAAAAACAAAAAAATAAGCCCTGTTGGATCAAAACCGGTCTGAGGAATCCTGAGATACGACTGATTACGTGCACACACACATACATACACACACAGACACACACACACACACACACACACACACACACACACACATATATATATATACACACACACACACACACACACATCTACAGACGGACATTTTTCAACCACGATGTATTTTGAGTCTGCACTTTATAAGACGTGTTTAGAACATGAATTATTGGCATGTGATTTTTCGTCTATAGCAAAGCTTCCTCTTCGAAGAAGCAATAAAAGGAATGGGTATATTAACAGATTAGAAGAGATAGGAGGAAAATATAAGAAAGGAATAATTAATCCAGCTGAAATATATATTACATTTTACCCAGACAGTATAACTGATAAAATTTCATAAAATTACACGGGTTGCAGATAAACTAAAAATTATAAGATCAAATAAATAGAAAATGTTTCGAGTTTGATCATCAGGATTTAATGATAATTGAGCAGATCAAAATGACTACAGGAAAACTCAAAACATAGTTGATTAAAAGAGAGGGAGTAAATAAATTAAATAAAAAGCTGGAAAGAAAAGATTAAGAAAAATTATAAGAGAAGCAGAAATTGGAATAGCCGTAGAAAAAAAACTTAAGTAGGAAAACAAAATACTAAATGATTTGTAAGAATCGATGAAGAAATGTAATCAAAAGAGATAAAACAATAAGATGGAAATAATTAAAGTGTCATGATAGAATCATTTTGAAAATTTTGTTAGGAGGTATAATTTTAAAGGGGAGTCTGGCCGGCTTTAGTGCAATAAGAGAAACAAGACAGCATATTTTTGAACTAATCAGTATGATTGAATATAATCTAAAGGAATAGGGCAATGTCATGTACAATAGCTAGCGAAGCCATGTGTCCATGCGCCTCCCTCTTACGTGGGCCCACCACACAGTGGTAGCGGGAGAGAGGAGAGGGTTACCTAGGAAGGAACGACGGGGAGTCTACCTCGGACCAACAAAGCGATAGATACTTTTGCGGCGCGTCTCTTCTCTCCGATCATTAACTAATAAACGAAGCGTATTTAAGTCCTCGTATATTTTATTCCGTGAGCACCCGAAAGCCATCATATCCCACGTAACAGTTTGATCACAACAGTGGGATGGCTATCGCGAATTAAATTGGATAAAATAATAGGATTTATTTGTATTTACGCGCAGTCGTTCGATATTTTTTTTTACGCAATTTTCGGGAAATATACAGTGTTGTGTCACGAGGAATAAGGACCAATAAGAGAGAGAGAGAAACAGAGTCATCATCGCAGTAAAGCAGACGTGGACAGAGACGCTGCCAGGAAATCGTTATCATCAGGAGGAAGGACATCCAGGAAACTATCAACGGGGACAGCACTGGACCATGATGTACGGAAGCATCTTGGACGTGATAATCCTGGCAGGAAATACCAGGTAAGTGGAGTGAAATTACGTTCGAGTGCATTTATACCGTCCTGGGGTTATAAAAATAAGAGCTTGTTCGGGTTAGTGTGATTATAAAAATAATCGTCATCCCAGATTGCGTCACTATTTTTTTTTGGTTTGTTTAAAGGCGTGTTACCGATGTGAGTAATCACTTGTTAAATAAGGCTGTGGTCATAACGATAATTAGTTCAAATTAATTGATGCAAGTAGTTTAGACTCGTAAGGGGATTAGGCCAAACAGGGATGACTAGAATAAATTATCGAAAGCTATAGCGCGGAACAGGGTTGCCCTCGTTCCGTAGCGACGGTATAGGTAATCAGAACCCGACGAAATTTTTATTATGCATATAATGGCAAGTCACGAGAGGCCACAAAATGACGTACGGAGTGACGGGGGGGAAGCAGTTATGTCGGATACTGAAAATGAGTCGGAATCAGAAATTCTGACCGTAGTTTTAGAACATAGTCCAGAAGCCAAGTGGATTGGGAAAAAATGAATAAAAAATAACGTATTCTAATGATTAAATTGTTGAAAAGGATGAAACCGGGAATAATCGGAGAGAAAATTTGGCCACCAAAACGGTTGGATGTGGAACTCTTGACAGGAAACAGGGCAAACGAAAACATAAGAAACGAAAACGCGTACGGGAATAAGCCTTCTCGACAAAATACACGACAAACGGTGCAGAGTATACAGAAATTCACCTCAGAGCGCTCGAGGGAAACGTTGGAGCGACAACGGGGCACATATAGGTTTAACAATCAATATGTTCTTGGTGCACAAACAACGAATTGGTCGAACTTCGCGAACACAGCTACATATCGGCGGAGCCTACAAAAACAATTACAGATGAAAATTGCGGCGAAAAGAATTACGTCCAAAAAATGCAGCCAAAATAATAACTTTCCAATACTTGCGGCGAAAAAAAGTATGCCTAGAAAATATACCGCGAAAAAAATGATTTCTTAAAATGTGCGGCGAAAAAAATGACTCTATCCAAATGTGCGGCGAAAAAAATTACATCACTTAAATGTGCGGCGAAAAAAATTACATCACTAAAATGTGCGGCGAAAAACATTACGTCACTAAAATGTGCGGTGAAAAAAATTACATCACTAAAATGTGCAGCCAAAAATATTACAGCATTAATATGTGCGGTTATAGAATTACACCAACAAAATGTGCGGCTAAAAAAATTACTCCATTTAAGTGTGCAGCGAAAAAAATTATATTATCAATATGTGCGGTGAAAAAAATGTACACCATCAAAAAGTGCGGCGAAAAAAATTATGTTATTTAAATGTGCGGCGAAAAAAATTACTTCATCAAAGTGTGCTACGACAATAATTGTATCTTCAAAATCTGCTACGAAGAATATTATTAAGCATGTGCATGGAAACAAATTTTTGCTATAAAAATGCAGTAAAAAATTGTACATCATATTGATTAGGCAAATTAACATTGATTTAGGAAAATGTTTCTTAAAATCGACTAGCACATTAATACGGTTGCGAGTATGCATATTGTTTGATCGCAATTCGACTTTTAACCATGTTACAGGTGAGAAACAATAGTATACAAATGATTGTTGCCGGAAGTGCAGGTGGGACTATATTTGTTTCAATAATTTGTTGAACAAATAAATAAAAGTAACTCTCCTACCTCGCGCGTTTTTGAGAGGCTGGTGTGCCCTCGGTAGGAAAAGTAGGATTCGGCACAGAAGCGCCATCGCTCCGGGGCTACCTTACGTCTCTCGGGCCTGCTTTGCAGGACCCTCGGGCCGCAAAATAGCCTCGGAGACGATGGCGCTTATCCGACGAAAACTACCATTTCCACAGGATGCTGTCATTAATTTTTGGCGTCGCTATCTGCTTCCCTATCTTTTACTCAAGCAAGGGACCCCAGAAGGTTATGTGTATTATAAAAAATATTTGTGTCTTGCTATAATGATTATCAAATGCCTAAATCACATATTATTATATTTTAAAAGTTTGATTATTCTACGAAATTTTGAAATATCGACACAAGGAGGGATAAAAACTCGGTCATTGTCAGCTGCGTATGCGCAGCAGACAATAAATAATTTAAACCTTAAATTTTCAAAATTCATGCAGACAACAGAAAACTTATTCAATTTAAACAGAAATCATAATAAAAAAAGTATAAATACATATTTTGTTTTTAGAGTTTCTAACTTACTTCTAGAGTTATAGTCGTTTTATTGACCATTCCCGTAAGATTACTTGTAAAATTGACGACTCTCAAGAGAAATATTCCCGGATATTATATAGTTGACTACAGCATTTTTTTGCATCAATTCCATTTAGAGAATCTTGTTAACATAACAGCAAAATTTTAGAAACATGGGTGGCTCCGTTTTAAACCGCCGAAGCCTTCTTTAAGCCGAACCCGATTTTGCTCTTCAAAGTATTTAATTGTTCAGCCATTACTTTTGCAAATATAAACGACAAATTATTGTCTATTTTCGAAATTGAACTATAGTACATTCCAAGGAATTCTCGATGTCAAGTTTTTATTCCATCGTTGATTGTTTGTTTCTTGGTTGTCCATGTTACGTAAATATCACGGCAACAGTCGATTCATTGGCAGCGCGCACGGTTTAGTGTGTATTTTGAGAAATTCGTTAGTTCAGAATTTTCTCCGCTTTTTTCTATGTTAGTAGGTTACTTTTCTATGTTAGTACTTTCAACACTAAAGAATCTTCTTTTTAATCATCTGTTGTCCTTTGGGTTATTTAGTTAAAGTTATTTGTTATTTATTGATCGTTTTCTCATCAAATATTAAGCACGCTGAGTCAACTAGCTCTGGATTTATTAATTTGTTGTTATTGCATCGCGCTATGTTAACTAGCATTGGATTTATTTACTTGTTATTCAAGCAGCATGTTGCGCTAAGTAGCTGTGGATTAATCAATTTATTATCAGAGCAGCGTGCTGGATAACGTAGCCATAGATTAATTAATATATTAACTAAGTTAATGTATTAGCGGCGCACTGGGTTACGTACTATTAAATTTGTTCATTTTTTATTTACCCAGTGCGCTGGGTTAACTATCTTTGAATTTATTAATTTATTATATTAGCATAACGCTGGGTTACACAGCATCGGTTTTATTAATTTATTATTAAGCTGCGCACCATGTTATGTAGCATTGGATCAATCAGTTTATTATTATTATCTTCTTTACAATACACTCTCTTAAATATAGTTATTTGTTAACGCTTTGTTATTAGATCAGAGCCTATTAGGTCATTTAGTTAAAGTTGCTTGGGATGTCGTTTTTTGCTTCTTTTCGTAATTTATCGATTTATTAATTGCCATTATTTTTTACGATTAATATTATATAATTAACTTATTCACTGTTCCCTGAGTAATTAGGTGAAAGTCTATTGGGTCGATTGATTAAAGTTTACTAGTTCCAACAAGTAATAACTTTTAATTGGATTATTTGTTTTTTTCTGAACTATTAGCTTGAAGTCTATTGGGTTATTTGCTTAAAGTTGCTAAGGAATAATTTTTTTGCTCGTCATTTATAATATCATATAATGATTCTCAATACTTTTATTAAAATCAGTCAAAAAAATCCTGAGGTATGACTGATTACGCATGTAAATATACTCACACACACAGACGGACATTTTCTCTAGAGTACTCTAGAACTCTTTGAGGAAGCAAAAATGAATGTGATAGTAGTTTTTGTTTCGAGCATTAATTGGAATTTGAAGGAAACAATAATGAGCCTAATCTTATATCATAAAAATACATCATTAAAATCCTAAAGTATATATGACTGATTACATGAATAGTATAGTTTAGTAAAAAAATATAACAAATATATTGTACAAGATACACCGGTGAAAGCATTATAAATACTTGATTGATCAATTACTCAATGTACAGTCATCATGACATTTTCTTCGCTGCACATTTTAAGAAGTGATTTTTTTGCCGCATATTTTGAGGAATAATTTTCTCCGTGACACATTTCGATATAATCATTTTTTTCTTCGTCCTTTTATAGCTGTAATAGTTTTCGCCGCACTTTACAGTAAAAAATTTTTTCGTCTAACATTTTAAGGCCGTCATTTTTTCGCCGCAAATTTTTAGCTTGTCATTTTTTTCGCCGCACTTTGATAGCTGTAATTATTTTCAGCCACACTTTGCAGTGTATAATTTTTTTCTCCGCAAATTTTTTGGAAGTCATTTTTTTCGCCGCACAATTGGAATGAGTCATTTTTTTCTCCGCACTATAATGGCTGGAATAGTTTTCTCCGTACTTTATAGTGAATAATTTTACTTTCCGCAAATTTTCAGAATGTAATTTTTTTCCTCGCACTTTTGTATCTGTAATATAACCTAGAGCACTATTTACAAAACCTTCAGATTCCGATTCAGCTCAACGCCAACTTTATAAACCCCGTCGTAAGCCAGCAGCAAGCTGAAAACACACAGCCCCTCAACACGCATTGCAACGCATTGGCCCAGGTGAATAGTACGACGAGTGGCATCCCTATATTTAACAGGGACCCGATACATTTTCCACTTTTCTAGCAGATGGTCAGAACGGCAAGGACGATAGTTCCGCGGCAATATGAAAAATATTTTATAGCTACACAAGGGAGCAAATTAAGAAATATAGCGGCAGATCAATTTTGCGCTCGACTCTCGCTATTTAATTAGGTAGACGATTTCCTACTCGTATTATCAAGACGATTCGGGAGAATGGGGCAAGCTGACACTCTGCTGGCCGAAAATAAATTACTGACCCAGCAGAACAATGAGTCAGTTCTACAAAATTGTAGTCGAGCTCAACGGTTGCATAATAGAATCATGATGACGCATGATTCAAGCGCACATTTATCACAGGAGCAAAAAACAGCATTAAAGAGCAATTTGGATCGGAAGGCGACTAAACAGTTTGTATTCAGCCTTAAAGTGCCAGATAACTGGAATATTGTTGGTCTTAAACCTACAATATTGGAAGAGGCCATCGAGGCAACTATGAACGTGGACAACGAATTGAGTCCACGTCAATAAAGACCAGGGCTATTTAGCACGTATGCCACACAAGAAAGTAGTTACGGATACAACAAAAATCCGAGAATAGGTATTATAGCTATTAGTGACGTGCCCATTAATAGGACCGAAGCAGACAAATAAGGGGGCGATAGATAATGGCGAGTGGTGCTCATATTGCCAGGAGTACTGTATGCACTCCACGAGCGGATGCAAAAAGATGTGGAATGACGCAAAAATGGAAGAATAAAAAATCCCGATGAACCGCGCGAAGAACCATACGAAATATTTACCTCGGTGGGAAAGGGGGGACGGAAGTAGGCCTAATTATAATAACCAACGTTATGACACATGGCGAAAGAACCCGAATCCGAATTAAAGGAATTATCATGATAATAAAAATACCTGTAACAACCACCAGCAACAAAAAGGAGACGAGCGTGGTAGCAATAGATATCCTAATAACAATTATTATAAAAATAATGGCTATTACATTAATTATTATTATACGAATCGCGGTCACGGAACGAATACCGGGGTAATTACAATAGCAGACCAAGTGTAGCTAATAAAAACTTTAATAATCAAAACAGAAGAAACAATGATACAAACTGGGGTAATAATTCTGGTGGTTATAATCAGCGTCACAAAAATCGAAACGGAGAACGTACAAATTACTCGCAGGAAACGAGAGCAGACAAGCTCCACTAGGAGAATTTGAACTGCCAAGATGCTCGGTGCGCATCCCAAGCACCGGTCATGGCCCAATAAACGAAGAATCAAAAGTGGGTAGGACAGAAGAATTGCGGTTCAAAAGGAAAGAATAATAACAGAGAGAAATATAAAAAATAAATGCAGACCCGACGCAGTTCAGGGACAATTTAGCGAATAAATTTGACCAAGCAAACAGGCAAAAAAAAATGTAATCATTAATACAGATAAAGGCAAAGTTTGGAGTGTAATTACTTTTATTGAATTTCATTTTGTCAATATTTAGCTGTGTAAAACAGCCTCTTCAGGTCATTTTTTGGTGGTTTAGCTTTTTGGTCTACATGAGTTTGCATGTTTAACTTGGCAACTGTAAATGTCATCCTTTTTCCATCAAAATCGGAGAGCATAGAAAT
>JAPYYV010012144.1:0-10438 GCA_030522625.1 Copidosoma aretas | reverse complement strand
ATTTTGTTTTGGCAGCCACAATATATTTTCAATAATTTTACAGTGCGTGTTGTATTCGGTAGACATGCCCTTTCATTTGATACCCATGAAGAACAGGTTGTGAAGTATAATTTTATCCACCATTTTGTTTTGGCCGCCATATTGGATTTTGAATGACGTTACAGTGCTTGTTATGTTCCACTAGAAACGCCCTTTCATTTGATATCCATGAAGAACGGGTTGTGAAGTATAATTTGATCCGCCATTTTGTTTTGCCGCCATATTGGATTTTGAATGACGTTACAGTGCTTGTTGTGTTTCACTAGTAATGCCCTTTCATTTGATACCCATGTCGAAGGAATCGTGTAGTAAAAGGTAATTCGCCATTTTTTTTCAGCCGCCATATTGGATTAAACATCTTATTAAATGACCTATATTGCACAGTCTTCTGAACTAAATATCGGTATCAAATTTCAGCCTGGTCAGATGCAAGAAAGTAATCGAAAAACTATTTTTACTTATTCAAAATACACGGATTACTACAACTTCCTATACATATACCTAAAATACATATATATAACAAGTTCTCACACGTCTGAGGGAAACGGATTCTTGTAGGTTATGGTCTTGGGAACAAAATAAGCCCAAAATCGATTAAATCGAGTGAAAATTCGCTGTAAGCATGAATTTTGAGAATTTTTTGGGCTTTTCAGCCCACTGTGCGGCGGTGAGCTAGTACTCACCCTAAAGCCATACAACTATACATTATAGGAAGATGAATATATACCAGTGGGGCTTCGCTCCCTACGTGCTCCACGCGCCAACCCTCTATCTTTAGACATTTAGAAAACATCTTTTATTTATGAAATCTTTTTTAAAAGGTTATAACTACCATGTATTAAAAAATTGTTATTTTTTTTCATCTCATCATTTTTTTTTCTTTTTATCTACAACTCTCTGAATTTTTTTAATGATCTTTAATAATGATATTTTTTTCCTCAGTATCTACATGCTTTGCGTGAGATGCCAACTCCATAACTTCAGACATGTAAAAAACAACTTTAATTTATGAAATCGTGTTTAAATAGTTATAACTACCATAGATTAAAGAATTCTTTTTTTTTTAATTTTTTTTTCATTCTATTATTATTGTTATTATTTTTCTATAACTCTTTGAATTTTTTAAATAATTTTTAATGAATATATCTTCTTCCTCAGTATCTACATACTTTGCAAGAGATTGGTATGATTGATATTTCGCAATTTATGTTTTTAATAGTTGAATAATGAATAAATGCTTACATTACATTTTTAATTTATTTAATAGTCACAATCATTATAAGAATGACCTACCTGTTTGTTATTTTTGGTTACTATTTTTTTAATATCATCAAGTTCAATTCTCTAAGATCAGTATAAATTTCACAAGTCGAGAACACTGTTTACTCTCAAAAGACTTCCTTCTTTTGCCAAACGATGCTGTTAAAATGGAAGGATTTGTTGCAGGATTTTCTGCCGGACATCCTGCAGAGTTATGGTGCGTTTGTTTTTGCAGGATTTTCTAGGTTCAGGCATTTTCTAGGGAATGATCTCCAGGTACTCCACCGTTGTGACTAAAATCTGTTTCAAAAATGTAATAATAAACTTATATGTATTCTTAGAAATGGCTACCTCGCAAACTTTGCTTGCTCGCCTGCGTTGTTAAAAAATAACCAAATCTTATAGAGTACCGACAGTAGAATTACTGACCGCATATGTATGGAATTAAAAAAAAATTTTTAATCACCCGCTATTTAGTCCACGCACATGCTGCCAAATACAACACTACCGTTCCCCTAAACTACCGCCTCACACTTAAAAATTTTGTGCAGTTAGCTATTTTACACTTATTACTTGTAAAAATTATACAAAATCTGTGAACTAGTATACAAAATAGTTGTACTTCGTGCACAAAGTATGTGTATAAGAGATGAGTACACTGCCTAAATAACACAGGATTTGGGCTTACTTTACTTTGAGTTTCGCTACGCTATTCCCAGAGTTAAAGCCAAATCATGAAATCGCCTTCAAATTTACTTGAACATAATTCAAGCAATTATTAGACGTCATTTGTTCCGTACACTTTTCTCTTACTCTTACGAGTCTGAATGGATTTTGGATGCAGATTTTGCATGCCACTTGACCGCACCCTAAGTAAGGCTCGTTCCTTGCCACGCCGCAAGCTATTGTAATAGCTTAACGGATCTTTAGACGACATAAGCGATACTTCTACGTCTTGATAGTAAAATTAATTTTTTGCATTTTTGGCAAAACCTGGACTTGTCATCAATAAATAATGATGGAGATATTTAGACGTAGTTTGGAGCTATTTTTCAAGCTTAGTTCTGTTGAAAAATATGACCTATTTCGAATGTTAGCAAGATTAAGAGCACGACTGGCCTTTTTTGTTTGTAACTTTTTTTATTAAAGCGGAGATTATTTTTCAATATTTTTTCTGAATGGAGCTAATTCAAACCCGTCCATTTGGCATTTTTTTTTGTAATTTTTCATAATTTTATCGGCTGCGGTAGCATCAGTTTATTTACCATACGTTTCCTTCATATCTCTCTCTCCATAACTCGACGTCCTGTCGTCTTGGATAAGCCGCCATAGTTCTATTTTTCAAAGTTAATACTATTTTAAGTTACTTTCTTGTACAGTAAAGATTGTTATCCCGATGCGATAATAAGCATTCACAACTTGTAAATATGTTCATAGATTTTATCCAATAAACTTTGTTGTTTTATTTGAACGTTAATTCAGTAGGGTCTCTTGTCATTGAAATAAATTTGATGAGTTCTGGAAATTAGCCGAGCGGTGAATGTTTTTTTTATTCACGGCTCAGTTTTCTCTAATATATTGCTGCTTGAGATCACGTTTATATACGCTCCATAACAACTCGAAATTATTGAGCCGACGTACTCGAAAGCAGCTTGTATACAATTGATTCAGCTTTTACTGTGAATTAAGGCCACCCCGCCAATACCTAGCTGCGGCGCCACCATTTTGTATCCATCAAATGAAGCGTAAAAGTAACTTTATGTACCATCGTTAATTATTCTGATGTGCACGATAATTTAATGGTATTTTTGCTAAATTTTTATTACATTATGTACTATGATTTTAATCATAATTTTTAATAATTGGTCTTATCACTTTTAAAATAAAATAATTTCTACGGTATTTTTGTACTGTTTGGGAAAAAATTTTTTTATCATATTCCTTAAAATCTAATGAATCTAGTTACTCTATAAAATATGCAATAAGTTACAACTAATTTTCAAACGAATAAAGAGGCTTTATCTCGTGACTCATGGCCGTAAATATCATAAGAAGGATTAGCAAACAATTCTTGATTGTATTTTTAATGGTATATTGCGAAGTTTTGCAGTCAGCCTACCATGGTATCCTTGCAAGTTCATCATAACATAATCCTTATTGAATCAACTCAGTAGAATAGTTATGCCTTGACCTCACTTAGAGTGGCACATTAAAAGAAAGAAAAAAAAAAAACCAAAGAATAAGTAATTGCAGCAACCATGTACTACCTAAATTTAATGTATTCTTACTGTTTATCCAACTTCTATCGAAATATTTTTTGGCAAACTTCAAGGCGATTTCACTTATTTAAGTTAATATCAAACAATCACAGTTTAGAAGTAAAGTTGCATTTAATATTTTGGAAAAAATTTAATGTTGTACCGTACGTTGAGATACATATAATCAAAGTGTATGTTTTACTTACTTGTCGTTGATAGATATATGAGTTGCAGACACCTTACTATCTGACTTGCAAGGCATTTCTTGAGCGTATTTAGAGATTAGTGAACAGTTGCTTGAATCACTATTGTTGAGTATGTCAACTTCAGAATTCTGACCCCTATCTTCATCATTGTGTACGTCATTTCTTGTCGCAACTACTGCTTCTTCACTTTCTTTAACACTTCTTCCTGGTAAAAATGGAGCAGCTACTAATTTTGGAGTCTCAGGAACGCTGCTAGCTCGAAATGAAAACTGCATGATTCGAGTCAGAGGCTTGCCATAGAGGTTAAGCGTCGACTGAGCAGGGTGCGACGGAGATGGCAATTCATCAGAATTAAAGTCGCTTGTCACATTTTCCAATGTCTGAGGTATTGTCATACTTTGTTTTTTCTGCGAAATTGTAATGGTACTCTTATCAAGTGCACAGAATAAAAAAAAAAAATCATAGTTTATGCATGTTTACCTTAGATAAAAGCGTTTGATCGATTAACCTTACTTGCTTAGATTGCTTGACATTTTTGTCAGCTGGTATAACTATTTCAGCACTTGTATTGCTAGTGTTCATCGATGAATCATTCATATCACTGCGAAACCTAGATAAGCTTTTTCTTTTTGGACTTACATTAGTCTTGTCCAACATTTGTGAATTATCATTTTTTGTATCAGTCATTAGATTCTCCTTTTGATTTTCGGTGAAAAATACGCTAGACTCTTTACCAGATACTTGAGCCTGTGACATTTCAAATAATTTTGAAGATGTTCGATTGTTGTTTTCACGTAGCATATGATTTTTACTCTTTTCAAAGGACCTGTTCGCTGCCAATGATATATTTTGAATTTGGACTTTGCTCTGAAAATCGTAACAAACAATCATTTTTCAAGTTACATCATCACATCATGTCTTTTCAGGAGACTCTCCGACATATATACATAGCACTAAAATTTTAATTAATTATAAAGGTCTCCATTCAATTTAGTGATTAAGAGATATTGTGGCACAAAAACATGGTACTTTATAAGTAAAACTGCTGTCAATAAATCAGCACAAAGCTTCCTCGATAATACGATTATGATTTTTACCCGAATATTACAAAAAAAATTGGTAAAATTTTTTCTAATCAAAAACAATTGAACAAATAATTATAACTTATTACTGAAATTGATATACGTGATATAACTATCTTGGTAGCTAAATATTACTGTATTAAATAAAGCTATTAAAGTATCTGCAGAATATAACTATTGATGAAATTGAATTAAAATTTTTTTACTCCCATAAATAGAAAAAATCGTTTTTTTTAACATCAAAAATGGTTATAACCACCTCGATGGAGTATGAAACGTTAAATCTTTTTGTGAACCTGTATATAAGAATATAAAAAGAATCATTCTGAGCCCTAGATCATTACAATCATTTGGAGGGTTTCCGAGGTATGACTGATTCAAGAAAAAAAATGTAGATTTTCTAAAATTAAAAAAAACGACATAAGGTAAGAAAAAAAATTTTTTAATTGAAAATAAAGCTATATTAATGCTCTATGAGATGCAACTATTGGAGCAAACAATTTTGATTTTCTTCACTCTAAAAGTAGCAAAAAACCGCTTTTTGGATACAAAAAATCAACCTTAAAGTATCAAACTTGAATCTTTTTTTAGAATTATTACAATGATTTAAAAACTGCTATTTTAAGCCTTAAATCATCGAAATCACTCAAAATGATTCCAAAAGATGAGTGATTTTCCACAAAAATCTGAGTATTTCTTTAATAAAAAATAAACAAAATATTTTATTAAGATATAAAATGGAAAAGAAAGCTATTTTCAAGTTCTATCAGACTTTACTATTTAGAAATATAAATGAAATTTTTTTCACCCATAAACAAGTAAAAAACAGTAACAACCGTTGTTTTTTATTAAAAATTGCTACAACAACCTTGATGGGGTATAAAACGTCAAATATTTTTGTGAACCTATGTGAGGATAAAAAAGAAATATTTTGAGCCCTAGAACATTTAAATTATTTGGAGGGTTTTTGAGATACAACAGATTAAAACAAAACGTTGTAGATTTTCTTCAATGAAAAAAACGACATAACGTTAAAAAAAATCTTTTAGTTTCAAATTAAGCTTCTTTAATGCTTCATGAGATACAATTATCAAACAATCGGTTTTACATTTTTGCACTATAATAGTAGCAAGAAACCTCTTTTTGGACATAAAAAATCGTTATAACAGCCGTAATAAGGTATAAAACTTAAAAAATTTGGAATGAATACAAGGATATAATTAAAAGTATTTTAAGCCTTAAATCATCGAAATCACTTAAGAGGTTTTTAAGATATGAGGGATGTTCCACAAAAATCTCAGTATTTTTTGAATGAAAACTAAACAAAATATTTCATCAAAACGATTCAAAACGGAAAACAGGGCTATTTTAAAGCTCTATCGGATGTTACTATTTAGAAATTAGAATATAATTTTTTTCACCCTTAAAAAAGTAAAAAATCGGTTTTTTTTTCTACAAACATCGTTATAAAAACCTTAATAAGACATAAAACTTAAACTTTTTTGTTGAGCCAACATAAGGAGGTTAAAACAAAAATTTTAAGCCCAGAATCATTTAAATCTACCGTTGGGTTCTTGAGATATGACTGATTACATACAGATACACATACGGAGACTTTAAAAAAATGGTATTTTTCATTCTAGACACTGTATAAAACATTCCCAACGTATTTCTAGAAAAAAAATCTTTTTATCGATACAAAGTTTTCTCTATGAGAAAGCACAAACCAGATACTATAAAAAAAAATTTTTTAGTTTCAAATGAAGCTGTTTTATTGCTCAACGAGATAAGACTATTAAAGCAATCAATTTGAATTTTTTCACCCTAAAAGTAGCAAGAAACCGCTTATTGGACATAAAAAATCGTTATAACAACCTCAATAAGGTATGAAACTTGAATTTTTTTTTGAATTAATACAAGGATATAAAACCAAATTTCACACCTAGAACGATCGAAATCACTCTAGGTTTCTAAGATATAAGTGATTTTCTACGAAAATCTCAGTATTTCTTTAATAAAAACTAAACAAAATATGTTATTGAAATAATTAAAAATGAAAAATAAAGCTATTTTACAGCTTTATTAGATGTTACTATTTAGAAATTCAAATTTAATTTTTTTCGCCCTTAAATGAGTAAAAAACCTGTTTTTTGACCACAAAAATCGTTATAAAAACCATAATAAGGTATAAAACTTAAATTTTTTTTTCCGAGCCGCCATAAGGATGTGAAAACAAAAATTTTAAGCCCAGAATCATTGAAAGCTACCGATGGGTTCCTAATGTATGACTGATTACACACACACACACGCATACACATACACACACACGCGCGCGCGCGCGCACACACATACACACACACACACACACACACACACACAGACTTTTTCTAAAAATGGTATTTTTTCACTCCAGACACTATATAAGACATTTCTAACGTCTCTAGGAGGAAGCAAAAAACAAAGGTGTTTCACAAAATTGTCTGCATTACATGCATGTATAATTTAAAATTTTTGAAATTACTCAAAAATAGTAGTTTTGCAAATGTGCATCTCTCCAGGGTGCACCCTGGGCACGAGGGTGCTTGCGAAGCAACGCCCAAGGGACTGTTGGGACGGCCCTGGCCGGATGCACATACGTGGAGAATGCTATTCTTCCTACCAAGGGTGTACCAGGGTTGAAAAAGTGCCCGAGGTAGGAAAATTTCTTTTTTTTCAGTTTTTTATCCAATTTTCAATTTTCAAAGTTTATTGTATTCCTTAAACGATTTTACATAAAGTTACCATCGGAAATTTTCAAAAATATTTCATGTTCAAGGAGTTCTGTGTAATTGTTTACAGGGGAATAAAAGCTATTACATGATTTCGTTTAAACAATCACACCTAACATCCTAAACATAAAATACTTCCGAAAATTTTCGATAGTAACTTAATTTGAAATCGTTTGAGAAATAAAACTATCTCTGAAAATCTTAAATAGAATGAAACACCGAGAAGAAAGTCATTTTATAGGAGTAAATTTCTGAAAATTGAAAATTTCACACATGCTACATAGCAAATTTTATAAAATTATTTTGATCATTCTTATGAAGTACCTAGTTTTTGTACCACAACTTCTCTTAATTACTAAGTTGCAATGAGGACCATTAATAATTATCACAAATTTAGTGATACATAGATGGTGAAGAGCCCCCTTAAAAAACTTTTATTGTAAGCGATCTCACCTGCGATAAAGACACATGATTTGATATCTTATCAGCATTTGATGTAGTGACATATGTGGACTTTTGAAGGTGTGCCATTGTCTTTCTAACGTGATCAGACATCGAAGAAGTTTCTGCGTTATTATCATCGTCACTACTATTTACATCTTTTATATTGTCTTGATTAACTGGTGCCTTGTTCGATTTTAACAAATTTGCTATGCCCTTTTTTTTTGCCGTGTCATTTGATTTTCTATTTTGTGACGCTCTCGAGGAGTTTCCTATATTAGCCTGAATAAAAAAGTTGATGAAATGTGTGGATTATCAAAGCCATTACTGTAAATTATGGTTTACAAAGTAAGAGACTAGTAATTAAGAAATTATGTTGAACTTATTATAAAACTACTTGTATTCAACTTTCTGATACTTGGACAGCTATTAAAGAGTTGATTTGAACAAAATTAAAAATGTTTTCCGAGTACTTTAGTGATCAACTGTTTTTGTTTGAAGTACTTCAATGCTTCAATTTATTTACTGATTCGTAAGTATATTAGAATATTTTATAGATTGAATCTATACAATAAGTAAATGTTTAAAACTATTCTCAAAAATTGAGAGCATTAACGAAAGTAATAGGGGCGTGGGCGTCGATAGCACTAATATTAAAAACTTATTGACGACAAGATAGGTTTACTACGAGGTTTACTAAAGCGAGCTCCGGTTGAGCACGCTGGTGCCAGGCTAGGAAAAGAGGGCGAGAGCGGGATACAAGTAAGCAGGAGCACTAGGATTTATTTTAAACGTATTGTATTTATTGCTTAATACACAAAAATCACTAATCTAGCTAAGCTGATCGCACACTTTAAGATACTTGCGGTGCTGGCAGGTTCAGTACGGAGATAAATTAGTTTTTACCGCTTGCTATCGCTTCTTCTTTACGACTCGCTCTGAGGCCGACGGAAGTAGCACTGCCTGCGGTGCGGCTCGCGTCACGTGGCTACTTTTCCTTGCCAACGAGAGACGCGCAAACGACGTAACTCGCAAACTAGGGTGTTTTAAAGCTAAAAACAGTATCTGCCGCAACAAGGAGTATGGGGGTTCAACGTACAGCGTGCAGGCGGGCAAGGATCTACTAGTACATTATGAATTTTTTTTTTTTATTTATATTTTTGATGAACTTAGTAAAATTAAAAAAAATGATTTTTACGTGCCGTAGCAGTAAAAACTTTATATATGGAAGCAAATACTAGAAATCCACTTGAAATAACTAGACATTTATACTCTCTTCTTTTGTAAATATTTCTAATAAGCTTCATGTTTTTTTTTTACTTGACTAGGGGGCTCTGCCCCCTGCGCGCATCGCGCACCAACCCGTAACGTTTGATAAAAAATTTATTTTCATAATTTCTGAAGTAAATTTTTAATAATTTAAATTGAGTTTTTTTATCAACCATGATTTAATTTTCAAATTTGCCCACTCTTGGTCAGTCTCGATCAATCACATGATCGTTTATCATAAAATCCATATTGTATGATAAATTTAAAATTCACGCTCTTTGAAGGCAGCGACCAATCAAGTGTAAGCTACGCCATAGTCAACAGCAAATTTTATGAGAGGCTTCACTTTAAGGCCATCAAAACTTTAAGATAGGATGATCCAACCAGTATCCGAAAAATTTATTTTATGCAATTACAACTTTAGAAGCTATAGATAAGTTTGTGATTTAAATTGAAATAGAATTTCATTTTGAATATAAAAATTATCATCATAGATGATAAGGCTGATGGTGATGCCGTTTACATTAAAAAGGATGTAAATGACAGCACCTAAGTATTTGAGATAGGTAAACATAATGTATTACATGCGCGCATAAAATTAGATTTTAAAAACGGTATTGAAATATCACCAATATACATGAGCCACAATTTTGCTTGTTCTGAATATGTATTGAATTTTAAAATGTTTCTGCATAACCACAAAACCTACAAAAATCACTTAATAATTGGTGATTTCAACATTGATATTAAAGAAAGCGGTCTATTAAATAAAGAGTTTTAAAATAATTTAATGGGGAATGGCTACTACCCTGGAATATAGAGACTACCAGACATCTGACGACAACGGAAAGGGCACATATATTGACAATATTTTTATAAAAATAACTCTATTCAAGCTAAAACTTTTAAATAAAATATTCCAACACCAGATCACTATCCATTATTCATTTAGATTAACAAAATTCAAAATTTCATAATCAAACAACCTCTATACAAATATAACTATACAAAATTTAAAGAATTAGATAATGTGAATACATGAACCAAATGAGGCTGCAAACACCTCAATTAAAGATTTATAAAACTGCGTAGAAAAAGCTGAAGTCAGATATGAA
>JAPYYV010012143.1:0-13694 GCA_030522625.1 Copidosoma aretas | reverse complement strand
ACGTTGCAACATACTACAACTTTTTTTGGTTGATTTACTTATTTCAACCTTGGCTCTCCACTGATCAACTGTGAATACAGTACGCCTCATCTCAAAAAAACCTTAGCCTTCGCTATTGTCCTATTCCCTAATCACCAAATTAACGACTTCATGCAATAACTAACTTCGAAAGGTAAGAGTGTTTCTCATACGTAGTGATGTAAAACCGTTATTCTGAAGATTAGGTAAGGTTCCTAGACTGACAATTGACCAATAAAAGATTCAGCGCAAGCGTCTCATCTAAAAAGAAAGAATTTAGCTGCAGATTTCTAAAGTACATCTTTAAGACATCTTTATTACGATGTATTGAAAGATACGTAAAATATTTATGCAAAATGGCTTAATACAGTATATGCCGTAGTAAAGGGGTCTCGATTAGTTTGATATTAATCGATTGAATTGCTGTAGAAATGTACTCAACGATTAATATGATGGAATGTATATGCGATAGAATACGCTAAATAGTAAACTTAAGTTGATAATCAATTTTTTTCATGATTCAGGTACTAAAATATTTCTGGACATTACCATCAAAGCACACTGCAGATTGCAAAAACGTTTATTTACGTGGATAAGATAAACTAACCTGGTTATGGCATGTCTATCGAAGACGTTAATTACAGGAAACCTTTCATTAATAGCCATGTCTCCTAAATATCCGTTTGTCGTAACAGTGGGAAAAGAAAAAGCCAGCTTGTAAAAAGAGGTATCTCTTGCTTTATTTTAAATTCTTCGAGCACATCTTGAGCGTCTGCTTGTTCACGGCAGTATTTTATTCCGGCTGATCGCATACACAGTCATATTCTAGATGGAATATATCGTAATATTGCCTGGTGCACCTACATGTTCTTGAAATCATTGAAAAGTTTAATATTTTACCTTTCAGAGCCTTGTTTTTGGAAAATTTCCAGGTTACAAAGTTTAGAATTGTGAGGGGTAATTCGTTTTAAATTCAAGTACCATTCCTCTAATTTTTGTTCATAGTTGAGATATTTCGATTTCGTGATCAGCCACCTTAAGATGTATATTTGGACCTTGTGTTTGCTAAAAATTGTAGAGCATAAGAAAGCGGCGATCATGTGACCTATAATTTCTATTTACTTTTGCAAAGATAAATGATGATGCGTGTTGCCGCTGGTAAAAGGTATGAGGTACGATCCAAGTAAATCTATTATTGCCCTCATACTCGTAACTATTTATTGTTTTTTTACCTGTCAACTTATGTATGAATGAAACATTACTCATCAAAAGAAATTTTAGAGATATTTGTAATTAAAAACTAATAGTAGTTTTCACCACTAATGTGCATGCGGTCAGGGTGGATGCACATTAGAGGCGAATTTATTTTACCTACCGAGGTGCCACAACCATTCCAAGACGCTCGAGGTACGAAACAGTTGTTTTCGTCATAAATGAGCATCACTTTGAGCGATTCCTGGGCCCGGGGCGCTTGCAAAGCAACGCCCGAGGGACCGTTGGAGAGGCCCTGAACAGATGCACATTAATGGCTATTCTTATTTTTTCGACCAAGGGCTAACCAAGCCCTTAAAGACGCCCGAAGTAGGGAGTAGTAGTTTTCGTCATAAATATGCATCTCTCCAGGGCGATCTACAGTGGTTCCAAAAGCTGAAAAAATTATCAAAATTCATGCTTCCCGCGAATTTCCAATCAATTCAATCAATTTTGGGCTTATTTCACTCCTAAGACCATAACCTACAAGAATCCGTTTCCCTCAGTCCTGTGACGACTTTGTATATATATGTTTTTTATGTATATATGTAGCGAATTTCGATAGTCTTATTACTGTGTATACATAAAAATGTTGTTAAAGTCAACCAATTTGTACCAAATTTGGTGTACGGGGGTTTTTGGGGTCGCTGATTACAAATCTGAAGTTAGATTTGCCAAATTCAAAATGGCAGATCCAAGATAGCCGACAAAATTTTCAAAAATATACAGATTTTTACCAAATTTAGTGTACAGGGGTTTTTGCGGTCGCTTATTATGAATCTGAAGTTAGATTTGCAAAATTCAAAATGATGGATCCAAGATGGCCGACAAAATTCTCAAAAATCAACCGATTTGTACCAAATTTAGTGTACAAGGGTTTTTAGGGTCGCTGATTACGAATATAAAGTGAGATTTGCCGAATTCAAAATAGCAGATCAAATATGGCGGACAAAATTCTCAAAAATAAACCGATTTGTACCAAATTTGGTGTACGGGGGTTTTTGGGGTCGCTGATTACGAATCTTGAGTTAGATTTACCAAATTCAGAATGGCGAATCAAATATGGCGGACAAAATTTCTAAAAATCACTTGATTAGATTCAAATTTGGTGTACGGGTGTTTTTGGGGTTGCTGATTACAAATTCGCACACTATGAAAAGAATTTATTAACTGTTAACATGCACGTATATTAAAAAAAAATTAGTTGGCATATTTATAACTACCATGGTATATTTTTTATCTGAATAGACAACTGTTACTTTACAAATCTATAAACTGTAATGGTAAACAGACGGTATCTTAATATATGATATACTCAAGTTGAGTAGCACCTGGATCACGGTAGGTACAGCACGCAAGTCTGCAGAAAACTGGTGACAGTGATTCAGGAAGTCGAAAAAATTATCAAAACTCGTGCTCTCGCGAATTTTCACTTAATCAATACGAATTTGGGCTTATTTTGTTCGTAGGATCATAAGCTACAAGGATCCATCTCCCTCCAAAGTGTCATCCATCATTATATATATATATGTAATCAAGGTATACATAGAACAAATTATAACAATTCGCATTATTTATTTTAACAAAACAATGAAAAATGTATAAAACAACCAAACAAATAAGTTTCACTCTTTAGATCAATGAAAACATCCATTATCACATACATATGCATATGTAGCCCGCTTAAGTGATAATTTGGGATGTTTTTATCGAAATAAAGAATGAAACTCTTGTGTTTGGTCGTTTTTATACATTTTTCATTGTTTTATTACAATAAATAATGCGAATTGTTATAATTTATTATGTACATAACTTAATTACACATATGTTATGATGGATGACACCTCGGAGGGAATCGGATCCTTGTAGTCTATGATCTTACGAACAAAATAAGCCCAAATTCGTATTGATTAAGTAAAAATTCGCGAAAAGCACGAATATTAATAATTTTTTCGGCTTCCTGAATCACTGTCGCTGGTTTTCTATACAGTTTAAAAATTTGTAAAGTAACAGTTGTCTATTCAGATAAAAAATATATCATGGTAGTTATGAATATGCCAACTAATTTTCTTTCAATATACGTGCATGTTAAAAGTTAATAAATCCTTTTCCTAGTGTGCGAATTCGTGATCAGGGACCCCAAATACAACCGTACACTAAATTTGGAACAAATCAATTGATTTTTAAAATTTTTGTCCGCCATATTTGATCCACGATTTCGAATTTGGCAAATCTAACTCCATATTCGTAATCAGCAACCCCGAAAAATCTCGTACACTAAATTTAGTACAAATTCGTTGATTTTTAAAAATTTTGTCGGCTATCTTGGATCCACCATTTTGAATTTGGCAAATCTAACTCCAGATTCGTAATCAGCGACCCCAAAACCCCCCCTTCACTAAATTTGGTACGAATCGGGTGATTTTTGAAAATTTTGTCGGTTATCTTGGATCCGATATTTTGAATTTGGCAAATCGAACTCTAGATTTGTAATCAGCGACCCCAAGAACCCCCTGTACACCAAATTTTCTACAAATTAGTTGACTTTAACAAGGTTTTTTTGTATACACAGTAATAAAACTGCCGAAATTCGCTATATATATATATATATACATAAAAACATATATATATATATACAAAGTCGTCACAGGACTGAGGGAAACGGATTCTTGTAGGTTTTGGTCTTAGGAGTAAAATAAGCCCAATATTGATTAAATTGATCGAAAATTCGCGGGAAGCACGAATTTTGATATTTTTTTCAGCGTTTGGGACCACTGTGGCGATCCCTGGGACCTAAGGCTCTTGCAAAGCAACATCCTAGGGATTGTTAGGATCGCTCTTGCTGGATGCACATTAGTGCCAAATGCTATTTTTTCTACCGAGGGCACAGCAAGCTCTCAAAAACGCCCAAGGTAGGAAAGGTTACTGCACAGATTTTGACGCAAAAAGGTTACTCTTAAAAAATCAGAGCAAGAAGGTTACTTATTCGATGCTGAAGCCAGGTTACTTTTGAAATGAACTAAAGTCAATTTTTTTGAAAAAGCCGGTATATCGGTCAAGAAACACATGCATAATGTCAGTAAGATATAAAAAAAAGTAATTATTTTCATACATTTGTGCCAAAACTGTATGCTATGGTCTATTTAACCTTTACAACTGTTTAACATAACCTTGAATAAACTAGAGTTAGGCGACTTTACTGGGTTAATAAATGTTTAGTTTAGGTATTACTTTCAACAGAGAAAAAATTATTCATGAGCGTTGAGGTGATTTAATAAAAAATATTAGGAAATTATTGATTATAATATATAACATTTAACTTACCTCAAAAGATCGCACTTAACTCGATTTTTTTCGCAAAAATGGGAAAATCGGTCCAATAAGACTCGAGTGATGATAGTGAGTCATGAAAAAGTTATTTATCTAAGACCGTCGTACAAAAAATTCTATGCTATGGTTAATTTTACCATCACCATCGTTTAACATGACCTTAAATAACCCAAAACTTGACTTGCGCGGCTTTGATGAGTTAATTAGTGTAAAGTTAAGGCATCATTATTAATAGCGCCAAGAATATAGAAAGATTATTAAGAATTATGTAAAACAGTTTTCTAACCTAAAAAATAGTTTAAAGTTGATTATTAGGATTTCCTATGCTCAGATTTTTGAATAATCACATTAAATAATTCTTAGCGATTTTAGTGAAAGGAGTAGAAATGTTTAAACATACCTGAAAAACTATTTCTTCAGCGTAAATGCATTCAGGTTATGTTGTAAAAGTTTAAGTTTTATTATATATCCTAAATAAGTGTGTGCACGTACAGGTGTAATAAAAATCACGTACTTTCGTTAAAATAATTAGGTTTCTATATAAGGCTTATTCACTTGTGATGTCATCGTACAAGATGGCGATAGCTTGGGGTAAAAGTTTGAATTTGCATCAAAAGTTGAATTATAGTAATAAAAGTTATTAATATTTAATATGTACCAGCTGATCAAAATGCTTGTAAGAACTTCTTCTGTTTATGAGCTATCGAATGGACGATGACTATTTGGCATGTTCACTTGATAAATAATATAAATTAATGAACGAAGTTATTGGGAGCAAAAAGTTTGATAAAAAATCAATTTTTTTCGATTCTCACAAAAGTTTAAACACCAATATTGATATACGACAGCAAGCAATGCCTAATAATGTAGAATGAATTTTAATTACATCTTAAGCTAAACAGATGGTTAAAATCACTTTTATCACATCACAATGCAGAAGTGCGGTTATACGAAGCTAGTGTGTCTACCTTTACATATCGTGTTTTAACGGTTATAACTGTCATATCCTTTGTAGATACGATATATTTAGGTAGACACACCAGCCTTGTATGACCGCACTTCTACATTGCAATGTGATTCAAGTGATTTTAACAATCTGTTTAGTTTATTTGGATGTAATTAAAATTTATTCTACATCACTACATCACTAGGCATCGCTTATTGTCATATTACAATATTGGCGTTATTAAACTGTTTGAAGAATAGAAAATAATTGTTTTTTTATTCAACTTTTTGCCCGCGATAATTTTGTTCATTTATTTACATTACTTATCCGGTAAATATGCTGCATACAAATTGCTTATTTAATAGCTTATGCAGTAAATAACTTCTTACAAGTATTTTCATCAGCTGGTACAACTAAATAACTTTTATCACTCTTATTCAACTTTAGATGCAAATTTAAATTTTTACCTCAGGCTATCACCATCTTGCATGATAGCGTCACAAGTGAATAAGCCTTATAATAGATCATTATTTAGAGAAAAAGAGCATACTCGTTATTTGTTTTATTTATATATTCATAAATCGGATCATGTATGTATAGTTCTAAACTTTATAGAAATTAAAATAATGTTCGGAAACATATGAGGTAACGATAGCCTAACACGATAACTTGCCGAGTTATGAACATGAAATAACTTTATTGCATTAAAAATAATTTTTGCGCTGTTAAAAATAATACCTGAACTGAACACCTATTGACTCAGTAAAGTCACATAACGCATGTTCCGGGTTACTTAAGGTTATGCTGCACAATTTTAAAGGTTAAATCGACCATGGTATACAATTTTTAGCACTAGATAAATGGATTAATAATTCAAACTTTTGTATATCTGAATGTCATCATAAATGTCGTTTTTGACCGATATACTGATTTTTCGAGAAAAAAATCAACTTTAGAGCATGTTTTTGAGGTTAGAAAACTTTTTTTTTTTGATTATCGATAAGATTTTAATATTCCTTATTTAGTGACCTAAACTGTTCACAACGAAGTATGGCGCGTTTAAGAATAATAGCTGAACCAAACACCTTTTGAAACAGTAAAGTCACATAACCCTAGTTTTAGATAATTAACGTTTATGTTGAACAGTTATAAAGGTAAAATTGATCATAGTATACAATGGTTGGCATTAAGATATTGGAACAATTACTTTTTTATGTCTGGCTAACATTACACAGATCCACGAAAAAATTAAAAAAATTAATAATGAGGTCTGAGTATTTTAATTGTACGTTTTGAAGGTCGCTGAATTGGAATTCAAGGTCCGTTTAACTCTATACCATCAGGATTTTTCACAACCTCTAAATCCTTACCTAACACCCTCACTAAACATTACATTTTAGACTTTATATCCCCATAATAACATAAACCTTTAAAAAACTTAAGCCGTCAAGCCCCAACCTCTTAACTCTATATCTTATGTTCCTACAACCTTAGAACGGAAACGGCATCGGTCATAATACGCTTTTCTTTTCCCAAATTTAGGCTGAATAGCCTGTTTGACAGGACGAGATTAAAATTATTGTATTACAAACCTTAATATATACGTAACCTCTCGTATTTCTATAACTATACAATTCTATTGTTTAGCTTGAAATATAAATTATGTCTTTATATCTTGCGTGTGCCCGCAACCAAGGCACCACCTCGCGGAGACAGCGGGCAACGCCCAGTTAGCCCACCATCCTGCTAAATTCCTGGATTTCGGCTCTGATGCCGCCGTGGCAGGCACACGCAAGTGTATGATGATGCAAAGAGCCGGATCGTCAGTATCAGCGGCTGGTAAGGGTGAGAAAGCGGGGCCCACAGGCATCGTCATCCAGCAACCAAAGCTCTGTAAAGGTAGGTACTTTAGCTTATACCGGGTTTAAAGCAACAAGACTTACAACAATTACTAGTCAATCATCTAGTCTACTATCTAGTCAATCATTTAGTTCACCATCGAGTCAATCCCCTAGTCGATCTTCTACTGAATTACTTAGTGAATCTTTTTCTAGTCAAGTAGCCTTTAATCAAGTAACATCTAGTCAATATATTTACGTGGATGAGAAGAAATTAAATCAGTTTTGTTATGTCTGTGGTGCCCATCATTTGCCGGATTCCAGGAGAAAAATCACTGTTATTGACGCTTACAAATTTTGGTTTTGGAATTAATGCAGTGAACTTGAACTAAAACTGGACTCTACATATTGTGTGTGCAATTTGTTATGATATATTACTTAAGTGCTATGATAACAAAGATCTGACTACTTTGAAATATTCATCACTGGCTACATGGGGCAGGTCTGAATCAATCGAAGAAAGGTATTTCTGTACGACAGAAATTTGCGGATTTAACAGCAGAAACGAACAGAAAATTAAATATTCCACTTCATGTAAAGTAGTTCTTGCTGTTGCAATTACGATATAGTTTGGTCATCTAAAGAAAAAAGATTTCTATACAGAACGTGATAAGATTAAAGATGTGGAGAAGGAAAATAAGTTTGATATGGATAAGGAACAATCAGAAAGTAGAAAGAATAAATCTTATGGATCAAACATGAGTTACGGTAATGTTAAAATTAAAAAGAGATTATCAGAGATGTTGACCTAAGATGAAATTCGTAATTTTGGGCCTGTCGAAAGAAGCACATGAACTGCTAGCATAAAGGCTAAAGAAAAAAATTCTCGTAGAAAACGGTGGTAAAATCACACTACGTACGGACAGGGAGAACGATTTTGAACCTTTTTTTACTTATAAAGAATCACATACTTTGGTGTATTGTAACAATATTCCTGGACTTACGGATGTGATAAAGAAAAACATTTACAAACCAGAGGAGAAGCGTTAGTTCGTTTATTCTTCGACTCATAGCTTGAAGGCAACATTGTTGCACAACACAAATGTCCTTGAATTTATTCCAATAGCTCACATTACAGTACTAAAAGAAACGTATGGTAATGTTAGAAAGTCCTTGAAAAAATACAGTACTCTTGTAACCAGTGGCAAATTTGTAGATACCTTAAAATTATAAATACAGTCTTAGGTTTGCCAAGTAGAAACATCAAGTAACTAGGAATTGTTTATAGGTAAGTATATAGCTAAAAAAATTTTAAAACCAAGTGATGCCAAGTTAAAGGCAGGGTATTTAATGGTGGATTACAAAAAATCGGTAAGTGAGATGGTCAAAAATGATCGCGCAATGGGATGCAACATGAATATAAAACTTTACTTTTAGATAAACTCGGGGACTATATCGTAAAGAACAAGGAGACAGGTGTCATAATGACATGACAGATATGCAAAAAAGATATCAGGAAAAATGGAGTATTAATTTGATGGCTAATTACTGTTAAAATTTAAAAAGAAATGCGGTAACGGATGTTAATAAACGTAAGCGTAGATCGATTCGAAGATCATTCGACAGTTAACTAGTTCTGTATCATAAGCGATCAAAAGGAGATTACTAGACATATTCTAGTTCTGAAATGTGATTTCCATTAAATTTATTTATAAATGTATATTAATGGCAATACTTGATATTTGTGATTCGTGTAAGGCAAGGAAAATACACTCTGAAAAAGCACCTAAAATAGTATGAGGCAAGAGGAACACACTCTATAAGAGCACCCCAAAGGTAGCAAAAGCCTGCTACATCCCCGTCATCATTCCTGGGTTCAGCTAAACGTAGGCTATTATCAGATAAGGATCCTGGACCTTGTACATCATAAGATTATTGTACTAATAGTTTCGAAGCCTATTAGAGTATTTGCGGGTTTAATTATGATGCGTTATTTACGGTCAAATAGTCCATCCAGCCGGTGATTTAAAAATAAAAGCGTATCGTGACCATTACTGCTTTTATTTTAAGGTTATGGGGTTATAGAGTTTAGAAGTTAGAACAGTGGGGGTTAGAAGCTTAGATTTTTTGGTAATATTCAACTACGTGGTACATAATAAAAGAATTAATGAGAATGTTTGGTATAAAATTGAAAAAAATAAGGAATTATATGTATTGCACTTAAAGAAACTTTGGATTCAGATTCAGCGACCTCAAAAACATATAGTTAACAACGCTAGAACATATTAATTCCATTTATTTTTGTGGTTTCTATCTAAAATTTAAGGTTATGGAAAATTCGAATGTTATTGGGCTAAACAGATTTTGGATTCAGATTGAGCGACTTCGGAAACCCCCACTCAAATTACTTAGGCCTCATTATTAATTTCTTTACATTTTTTTTGTTTAGCTGTAATATTAATGTCTTTGCGTCCGACTTAACGATTTTTTTCGAAAAAAATCATATTTAGAGTAATTTTTTGAGGTTAGGAAACTGTTTTAAATAATTGTGGATAACTTCCCATATTTTTTCTTTCACGACCTAATCGCTGCTAAAAGAATTTTTGCCTTATCGATTTCCGTTCGAGAGATATTTGATTTTCGATGAAAAAAATACTTGGAGCCTACTGAGTCGTGCGGCAGCGCCACATTGTCGAGTAAGAGAACTGCGAGCCATGACACTCTCATACGCTGATTTGACCGGGTAAAATTCTTAATATCACCTTATTCGCTTTTTTTAAAGAGTAAATACGTTATTCTTGGTTTATTAGCTATTCGGCACTTAAAGTATCAAATGTAAAAAGTCCCGTGCAAATAAAATGCATCTTTAATAATTACGAGCAATTAATAATTGGAGAAAGCTAGATTTACATCTAATAATTCTAGCGCAGTCATAAGAGTGACAGAGATATTGCCCGTCTCTTTCTTTCTTTATAGAGCGCGTAAGAGGTCAAAGATAGTGTACAACACACACTGTGCGGCTGCGCGTTTTGTAGTCCGTGACTGTGTACATACAGATAAGTATATCAAGAATTAAAAAGGAAAGAGGGAGAGATACAAAGAGACTAGTACAGGTACGCAAACCAGTAACACGAGCAGATGAGCAATACGCTAGCGATAACGCTTAATGTACCTTAAATAGAAACTATAGTATAAGACTCGTGTTGACGGTAAATAAGATAAGACTATAAAGAAAGTTAGTTTACGAAGAAAAACTCTTACTTTTTTCTTTTTTTCTTTGTATTTAAAGTTGGCAATACTCATTAAAATATATTCTGTAATACAAAGAATTATTAGAAAACGTAAAAAATGGATGCTTGTTACAATATTTGTACTTTTCCGAACATGTGCTTTACGCGCAATAAAATAAAATATTTATCTCGTTCTAGTACTGCAAATAGCCCAATAGTTTACTAGTACTCATATACCTATGTTTTTTATTATCGGGTCGACTCCATCGATTTATAATATTTGTTCATGTAGTGATGAATGTGTAATTTGAACTTTGTTAAAAAGTCGATACTAGATAAGCTACAAAATATAGTTCACCATTAAATTGGATATTTAAATGCAGGATTATTACAAATGCAGAGTGCGCTATGTGCGCATATTTTATGATATGTAGTCGCTAATTAACATTCACTAGATACTTAATAAAATGGACGTACTTAATGTATAAAATTCATGTATTTATTAATATTGCGTTATTTTTATGAGAAAAAAAGAAATATATGTAGGTTTAATTGTTTTAAATATACAAGTATCAACGTAAAATATAGCTTTTATTATCTTTCTGAAAATAAAAGAGTTTTGTTTATTTTATTATTACTAAATTATACATCATGATTGGAGTAGCCCACTAAAAATATAAAGAAAAAGAAATCATTTTGAAAAGTAACCTTTTTACGTTAAAATTCGAGAACTAACCTTCTTAACGAACTGATTTAGGAACCATTAGATATAATTGTTGCAACGATTAGTTAACATATTAAAGTTAAAAGACGATATTAAATATTAAAATAAATATTAAAAATATGATTATTTCCATTAATTGTTTACTTCTTGGTACCTGAATAATTTTTATTCTCCTTTATTCAGATAAAAACGATTCCCCCGTTATCCTAAAAGAGGTAGACACAATGTATTTCATGAATTACAAATTACATCTGAACAGATCACACAAAATAAAAATATCATTTATATAGCTGTACAATATCCATCATTCGACGACCTATCAGAACCTGACCGCAATAAAAGTGACTGTCATTTAGAGAAAAAAAAGTTTAAAAAAATCTGTTGACATTTTTGGTTATTTGCTTCCATTTTTATCTAACCTGGCCAGATAACGATGATAGTGACAGTGGATATCGATATGGTGATTATGATAGTGATAATAAAGATAATAATAATAATGATGATGAGGATGATAAAAGTAATAATAAGAATAATGATACCTGATCTAAAATAGTAACGAACGCACAAGTTTTCCATTTTATACTTAGATTAATTAAAAGAAAAAAAAAACTTCTAAAAAAGCTTTTTATTGTTCAGACTGGTTAATTAGTTGTTGGAGAGACAACATTTTTTTCTGGCTATGAGGAATTTGAGGAAAACAATATGATATTTGGCGGGGCTGCTCTCCTCATTCCATCTTCTGCAAAATAGCAGGATCTACATTAACATACGATAGCTTCTTGATTCTTTAACTATAATAAAACTATCTTTATAAATTTCATTAAACAAGCTTTGATTAAGTACATATAAAATTTTATAAAAAAATATTTGTTTGGCAAAAACATCCAAACATTTGTTACCATGTGCCTTGATCTTTGAATGTTCATTAATCTGGGTCTAATCAATATAATCAAGCCATTATTCCGATTCTAACCAGCACTCTCTTATTGGAAATCGAACATCGAACAAAAGGGTCCAGTACAGATTTTTTTTGTAGGCTGAGATACGAGTTAGTTACAGAAATATGCCGAATATAAGTGATTGTTCGAGATATTTAGCAGTAACTCGGTTGCAACTAAAATCTCTTACACCTTAGTTACTGCACAACATATACAGAATGTTTATAATGCTGTTCCGGACAAATTACTCCTAAAAACTATATTATGCAAAGTTACAACTACCATAAATAGTCAATCGACTTCGCTCTTTACCGCTATGCTACCATGACGGTACTGGATTAGGAAAGAAATTTTTTCAAGTTGTATAAAAGTTGGGTTGTTTTCTCAAAATATGTAAATCGCGATGATGCAAGTAAGCATACGGGGAAAATTTTCTCAACTGCCCCAACGCCACCGCAGACAGGCCGCGTAAGGGCAATAGACAACTTTTTCATCTCGTCGTTTCGGCATAAAAAAATTGTTGTAAAAATCACAAAAGCATGAATTTCGATGTACTTTTTTCTCAGCTTTCTGATAGTGCTATTAGTTTTTACTAATTTTCACTTAATAACCTTTAAAAATGCAAATGTTGATAAAAACACGTTGAATCTAATGATGTACAATTTTTAGAATTTTTTTTACCGTCTAGATCGAAAGATAAGACAATTTTACTAAAGTATAGTCAATAAAAATAAAAAAAAGAGGGATTTTTTGATATTTTTATGTATTGGGCTGATGAATGTATAGGTACGAGTCACCGCGCGGCACGGGCGGCTGCTATGTGCCCGCCGCAGCTCCTTACGCCGCCACACACTGCAAGACACACTTATTTTTATTTTTTTATTATGTAAATGACAATTATTTAATGTAGATGGAAATTTAATAATTAGTAGACATGTTAGTAACAGCATAAAATTTTATTAATCACAATCAATGAACAATGATAGACTATAAATATAGAGATCCATTGTGAGTTGTTTATTTTACATAAAGAAAAATAATATTAAACGATATTTTTTATGTACACTTCAGCACATAAACTTTATTTTTCTTTTCTTTTTATCGACAGCAGTCGTTTTCAAAGCCATCTTACGACCTTTCAACTTCAGGAATATTCCATATTGATTACTTGCAGAAGTATTTTTTAGCATAAATCTATTTTCACTAGTAGGTATAAAAGCGTGATAATTGTCCTTATTTTTAAGTTTGGAACCGCAATTTTGCACTGTAAGCATATTATAGCCTCATCTTGTACGATTGGGAATTTTTCTTTCAACGATTGTGGAAATTTTACTAAACTTTTGTCAACGTGATGATTCACTCTATTTAAGGGATTACAGCAGACAACCATCTTAAATACTGATTGCTAAAAGTGAAATC
>JAPYYV010012142.1:0-10948 GCA_030522625.1 Copidosoma aretas | reverse complement strand
AAAACTTTAACCACTAATGTATGGCAGTGTTTACGACTTATATGTAAAGTTTCAACGTTTTCGTAAGAAAATAACTTTTTGCATGAACTACCTTAACATTCGGCATGAAAAGTTGAACATACATTTTTTCCTACACATTTGGATTAACTGAAAGTTGTCAAAATTAGGGATTATTAAAATTTTCCCTAAACATAGCAAAGAATTCCGTTAAAAAACTTTCAACGAACCGCAGTCGTACCTTCTGGGTTGTGTGAAAATCTACTGGGGATAAATAACTAATTATCAACGACGTAGATTATCGGATAAGAGTTTCATATACTACATTTTTTCTATCTTGACAGCAATGTAGTTGTTTAGTTAAAAATTTTTTATTTTTCTATCTGTAATGAAGCCCCTCACACCTCCCCCTATGTCTGCGGGGCGGCCTTGGGCGGTGAGGAGCGTTTATTAAAACAAATTGGATTTAATTCATCACACATATATTGTTTATAATTTTTTCCGTCGTCTTCATCTGAAATCATTTAAACAGTAAAAAAATCTTCGAAAAATAAAAATAAATCCAGAAGCTAAGAGGATACCAATTTCTTCTAAGTTTTTTTTTCATTAATTATATGCACTTCTACAATGTTGCAGGATTTTATAAAATAATTTGATTCTAACTGAAAATTGTACTCATATTTCGTACTCTACTATCTTATTAATGTAGCATGTCACAGTAGGACTAAATTAATATTGAAATATTAGTACAGTGGTCCTCTTGAAACCATGTTTTGTTAAGCTTCGCAATCGTATTATCTTTTGCTGTTTCATATCATATCAATTTATATTTTCAATTACAGTTGTATTTAAGATACTATTAATAATATTGTCCTATTTAATAAATCTTTTATGGATTAACATTAAAACGTAGATAATTATTAAAAAGATTTTCTCAAAAATCAAGTGGTTTACTAAAAGTTGTCATGAAGGCGTGGGGTGTTGGCACGTGGGGTGCGCGGGGGCGGAGGGACGAAACCCACAAGTATATGTATATATTTACTTATACACTTTCTCACTTTCTTATTACTCTGCATTCGTTTTCATCTTCAATGGAAATTTCTCTTCATCCCCTTGCACTTCCTCTGCACACCCGCATCCCCTCGCTAGATTTTCCCCACCTTCGAACGAACCTCCATACCGTATAATAATGATTTCTCAAACACCACATTATAATAAAGTCAACATCGTTCCTAACTAGACTTTTTAACTTAAAAATAACAATTAAAAACGTACAATCCCAAGTTTAAAGTCAAACATTCTAACTTACCTATTATAAAACCTTAGCTAATTTTTAAGTCTCACAATGTAATAGACTTGTTATGCTTGCTAGGATCCCCTTACTTATGACCGTAATTAAAAAAAATTATCACACACTAAAAAATGATTTTCATAACACTTATTGATTTTCATAGGATATTTTGATCTTTTAGAAAAGTAATTAAACAAATAAGAATGAAAGAAAACGCTGCATTTATAAGTACATATTAAAATAAAAAAGTTTGGCTTTTTAACAAAAACTTTATTATTAAGTACCTATGTATAATATAAATAGTATACTTACAAACATCCAAAGACAGAATGTTAAAATTTGATGATTTCAAAGATTAATATTGAGTACATTCAAATTTTGAAAAATAATGATTTAATCCAAACATACAGAGGGTAATTATATATTCCTGTTTTGAAAATGTATATATATGTATGATTAGCTTTTATAAATAATAATTATTATGACATGTTTTCGGAGATTTTTTAATCATATAAAACCTCTTCCCATACTATGTTTTCGATTGCGAAATTATTTTCTTATTACTTTTGGATATAAATATTAACGTAATTTTTACATCTAGATAATGCAACGTATAGTTGACCAGGTGAAAATAATGGTTTCCTTAGAAGGAAATCTAATGTGTCACAATTTTGAACTTGCCACTTACTTATAGTCATATAAAATGCTAATACTAAAGGAAATTGTTTTCTGTCTAATGAAAAAGGTAGCAAGAAAAAGCTCCTGTATTCAATGTTATTCTTGGGATGAAAACTCTGTTACCAATTTTTTCACCAGTAATTCTTTTGAGCCCCACGATATACTTAAATAATTGTGTTATTGTAAGTTTTGGTCCATTGCATGATCCTTCCGATATATATATAAATTCCTTACCAACATAACGATGGCATTTACTTGTAAATTTAATTCGTGAGATGGAATACCTCCTCGAATAGCATTTAAATATTCTATTGGAAAATTTATTAAAATATCATCATCAGTCCTATTAACTCCTTTATGTGTTGCATAATCTATACTGTAATACGTAGTACGTTATTCGGCCATTGATTTTAGAATCTTATTAAAAAAATATGTATATCTATTAATATTAATATTACGCTATTAACTGAAGAATCGTTTATGTTGTTAAAAAATTTTGAATAGATATGGTTTGTCTTCATTTCTCGGGAATTTTAATTGGTTGGATTTTTCCTTCACCGACTCCCAATAACAAAAAGGAGAATTGTTTATATATTTAACAAAAGTTTGTTTGAAACTTTGAATTTTTAAAAAGGGGCCAAAGATTTGAATCTTTATACGTTTCTTTTATAATTATATTTTGATTGGCATTTTATCTCGTAAGGTTTGATCGACAATTTTCAAAACATATTAGATTCAACATAATTACAACTGATGCAAACTTTCATACGTGCATACATACATACTTTTTTACAGACATACATACATACATACATTCGCTCTTACATTTATATTTACATACATACAAACATACTCATATGAGTACATGCGAATATACATACATACATGAATGCATAGACAAATTTGAACATACATAAAAAGATTCTGACATAGATTTTTACTTACCGTGTTACATAAATTACATGCACACATACATAGATTTATGCACACATTAATATATAAATACATACATACAGATATACGTGCGCACATACGTACATACATGTGTATGGATCAAAATATGTGTGTGTATAGCACATATTTTGATGAACATACCTACATGAACACATACATATGCATGTATACATACATGCCTACATACATACAGAGAACATGAAAAGTACTTTAACCGCGGTAACCAGTGTATACAGCAATAGAGTCTGAATCCCTAACCGTCAAAAAAACTTTTTCTGACAATTGGTTTTTTAATCAAATTTATTACAAAAGTGCTCGTTTTGAGCCTGTTTAGAAGGCTTTTTTAGTAGTGCGTGCTGCCATACAGTATGGCGTCAATATATTTATAACTGCATAACAAAAAGCTGAATGTCGGTAAGTAGTAAAGCAGTAGGTTTATTTTTTGCCAAAAGGTGGCGCTCGTACCCATTTACACGTGATTAAAGGTGGTCAGACTGCTGGGATGCTTACAATCAGAATTAAGACGGTAGGATTAAACAAGGGCCCCCTAAACTCGCGCAGCAGTAATCGCCTTATCGTGCACTTACTTCTGTAGTATGTGATCTCGAAATTCGTATGCGATTAACATTGTCTTTTTTACGATCCATCTATTAAGAGACACGACATTTTTTTCGTTAAACCTCAACATAACAAAGAAATTAATTGCAATAAATTTTAAAGTCAATTAAAGGCTTAAGAGAAACTTAAGCAAAATGATAGCCTTTTTACGGAGCATTTGTAGCTCAGTTGGCTAAGGCGTAAAGACTTAGTCAGTTGCAGTATGGCTGTTCTAGTGAAGCACGGGTTCGAATCCCGGTCGGGTCAACTCGGAAATTTTTTCAGAGTTGTTTCTGGGTTTTTTCCAAGTCTCGCGGCTAGTTCTGCATCACAATGCGACCCGGAGGTAGGCTTCGTGGGCGCCTTGGCTAAGGTGCAGGACTAGTTGGGGTAAGGTGGGGTGCAGGGGTAAAAAAGAGGTTCTGCACCACAGGGCGAGCCATAGGTGGGCTTCGTGGACGTCTTGGATCGGTGCTTCACTCAGTGGCGAAAAAGTATGGGATCTAGGGGTAGAAAGAGAGGGTACAATAGTTAGGGAAGATGGACAAAGGGTTATGGGTTATGATGGGGACTAGGATAAGGGTTTACGGATGGGGTTAAGACTGATTTCCTCCACACCAAGGTGGTAGGGGGTGCCTGTAAAAATCAACTGGTGTTGGTGTATGGGTAGGAAAAATATAAAAAAATAGTAATTAGTATGATGAACTTAGAAAGTGTTATTCAGGTATTGCGACAAATTTAACTTCAAAACATGGATAATTATTTAAAAACTTTTCTCACAAATCAAATTATTGACTGAAAGTAGTCGTCGACACGTGGTGGATTGGCACGGGGAGCGCGCAGAAAGCATGCCCTACAATTATAGATACATATATCATCAGTTACATTTGAGGATTTTCTTGACATATTGTGACTAGATTAGAAAAATTATAGTGAATATCGATTTATTCTTTTGAATATGAAGTTGTTATGATTAAAGTAAATAATTGTATCTGAAATAGTTGTAGCAATTGAGAAAATAATGATAGCAAAAAAATAATCCACCGAGTGCATCGATCTTGCGACGCAAGCGAAGTTTTGCAGGGCTGGAACATGCTGCACACTGATTAGGTACAAATCTTGTCCCGACTTGCATACGCTGCAGGACTGGAGCTATAGGTGCTAGCTGCTATGTCTTTCGGCGTAGACACTGCTCATACTGGGTCACTGTATACGCTGAATTCTTTTCAGTGACATGTATCTTTCTATATTACACAACGATTTTGGTAAGGCTGTTTCCCCCCCCCCCCCTTTACCGCCCTTGTTAGCTCCCTCACAGCCCCCTACACACGATAAGGGATAAAAGCTCTCTTTAAATGTGATTTTAACTCAAGTCATTCTGGGCGGAACCTCGCCCCTACGCCCCCTCACATAATTTCCGAAGCCCCCCAACCCCCCACATCCATCCCTACAGTCCCCTGACCAAATAAAGGAACATTCTTTGAATATTTCGTTATTTCAAATCAGTAAAATTTGACTTGTTTTATCACTCCCCTCCACCCCCTTCCCGCCCCACCAAAATACTCTGGGTCATCCATCCCACGCCCTCCTTACATATCAGAATCTTTCTAAGAACGGCCGATGTCTTGCGACAGCAGGCTAAGTCTCACCCTGCACCCCTACAACCTTCTTACATATCAAATTTTTTGTGAACGACCTAAGTTCATAAAATGCGGGCTATATGTTAATACAAACTCAAAATGTAAAGCTCATTTACTACTTCTACGAAATTAAATAGTATAATCATTCAGTTATTTTATTTTGAATATTTTGGACTTCCCTCCACATACACAACACCTAAAAAATTACTACAGTACCATTGAGGTATTGCTATGGCAGGCTTAATTAATTTCGTTAAATAAGACGTAAGTTCATCAGAAATATAAATAAAAAAGGATAACTGAATGATAAAATAAGATTATTCAACAAGAAAAATCAATTTATTAATTCAAATTAAATCTCCCGTACTCACTTGTTTGTAAAATCATCATTATTATATATCGAACTTTCAATACAAACTTGATAATTCGAACATAATTATTTTTACGTGTGTGTGTGTGTGTGCAATATATTATGCACTCACACATGCATACGCACTTTACACCCTACCAAGTAAGTTCAACACTTTTTAAATGTCGTACTTGGCGCCATCATTATGAAGCGCAGAGTGTATGGATAGGACAAATTTGGGAGATAGGAGATAAAAAGGGGGAATCATTTCGTCCTCGAACGCTAACTTGGACTCATCAGTGTGGCCAGCTAGCGATCTATTCACATACAATCACGACTAATACTTGCACTGATACGCATATTAACCGCGAGGACGAGATCGGTATAGCGTGTCGAGAATAGGCATTTTTTCAATCGCATGCCAAGATATAAATTCAAATGAAAACTTCCGTATTCACTTGGTCGTAAGATCATCTTTAATGTACATCGAACTTCCAATACGAGCATGATAATTCAAACAGAATCATTTTTACGTATGTGTATATGGGTGCAATATATTTCGCACCCAAACATACATACGCACATCACTCCATACCAAGTAAGTACAACACTTGTTCGATTTCGTACTTGGCGCTTCCATTATAGAGCGCGGGGTGTATAGATAGGAAAAATTTGGAAGATAGGAGATAAAAAAGGGGAATTGTTTCGCCCTCGACTGCTAGTTTATACTCGTCAGTGTAGTGTGCTAGCGATCTAGCCACATATGGACACGACTTATACAGGCATATTAATCGCAAGAGCAAGATTAATACAGCGTGTCGAGAATAGAGATTTTTATTATTTATTAGTCGTGTTCGTTATGTGGCTAGATCGGCACACTGACGAATCAAAGCTAACAGTCACCGATTGAACTACTTAAATAATTACTTAGGACTTCGAATAATAAAAATTGGTTAATGGTAGAGCGCTATTTATTGTAATTTCTTAGAACACATAATGTTTCGTCGGGCGGGCTGACCACTTCAGAAATCTATAGAATCAATACAAATATGATAACTAAGTGCCTCCACGTATGTGTGAGCATAATTGCGCAACTCATGTTCACTGCATATTAATATATACTTACATAATTATACAAATAAAGATGTATACATTAGTTTGTGACCTGAAGTGTGTTAAAAATCACCAATTTTTTAATTTTATTTTTTAGTTACACATACATTTATAGTATGTGTTTTTTTCTCTTTACTTTTTTTTGGGTGTTATGTCAACTTCAGAGTCACGCATGAACCTCCTTAAGTAAAACAGGAATACGGTTAGTTATCCTCATCGAGAATCACGATGTTTTGTTTACGAGTTATCGAAGATACATCTTTTATAGATATCATGCACATTTATAATTCACCCGTACCGATAGTTTTTATGAAATATCAGGAAAAATATTGAATAATTTTGCAACAAATTAATAATATATAGTATGTCATGTAAAAGAACCTTACACACGTCTGACGTACGTCTAGTGCAATAAAATATACTTACTGATTGACAAACTGGCACTTGTCATCGAATCATCGAACGTAAGAATTACGTAATACTTGCGTAAGAGTCTTACGTACTTTTTTTCCGTAAAACTTGCTCAATAATGCGGATGCAGACCAATAGGTGGTGTTATGTATTTTTGGTAACGTAAGTAACTTTGCGTTAAAAATGCGTCGGAATTGCGATGACAGTGTTCCCTGAAAAGTTTCTTTAGATCCCCGCTCATTGGACTATACTGAACAATACGATCGTGTAAAAACAGGCAACAGGCTCACATGTTGACGGAAATTGAAGCATAAGATTAAAATTCTAAACGGACATCTACTGGATCATTTTTCAGTAATTCATTTTGCTTGGAGCAATCAATGACAATTAAAGGTACACAATTTAGAAAGTAGTTTTTGCTCATTATAGGGACATGGCCTTTACCGTAATATAAATTCTGATAATTAGCATACATATAAGTCAATACAGTTTGATTAGGACTGAGTGTTAGCCAATTTTTCATAAGGACCGTTAGACCCCCATTTTTACACCTATCTATCTCTATATCATTTATCTTATGCCTAATCTCTTTAAGGGAGTTCTATCCCTCGCTATAGTACGTGCTGTGCATGCGACTATTTTATGTGCCGTCTATCCTTCTCACGCTCACGTGAAAACATAACCATCAGTAGTTTTCAGTCAGCTTATACATTTATTTTCTTATTTGGTAAATAACCTAGCCACGTTTTTAAAATTGATGAATAATCGTTAGAAATTTCTTTATTGTCAATAATTTTATCGTTTGAATTGCAATGTTAATCAATCAGTTATAAGTAATCCAAGTCAGCAGAACTGCGATTTCCCATAAGGTTAATTGTCAAATTTTGTCAATACACAAACATTTATTTCTCGATTCTCAAGCAACCCCGTGTCTTAAAAATCGAACTGGGTCATTTTTAGGCTATATTTTATCCGTATCTAAAATTTTAGCTCGATTTCAATGTTAATTCGATTTGGTATAGAACTCCCTTAAGTAGATGACAGATGACTTTGTTCACTATTTTAGTATTCTTCGTTGCTGTATCATCGGCTTTAACTATTCCCCCGTGAACGTGCAAGTAGCTGCGGGAAGGTAGCAGACATTATAGGTTTTAATGTTAAATCGAAATACGGATTTTATCACTATTAGCGTACAGCTGATGAGCATGAGTCTCATAGTGCGCTGTAGATTCGTCAAAGATGACGGAAGACTAAAATATTAAAATTTCTTCCATGCTTAATGCAACACAATAAGAATATGCAAGTTAGTTTCCACCAGGGATTTTTAATTTTAGTCCTAGACTTTTTAGAAATTGAATATTTTGACTTGTTAGCTTTCTTTTTTGCTGACGTGTTAACAGTTTGACTGTTCGTTGTCGACTGAGTGCTGGAGTGCATGTAAAATTGCTTCTACAGCATTCAAGGTTGTATACGATCCCCATTACAGTGGGGTTTAATGTGCAACCATACTGTCATGACCTCTCTACGAAAATTAACTAAATTACCGTCCTGATCGATAATACGTAGCCGTATATGGTAAATGGTGTGTCTAATAACGGATGAACAGATAATTTGTGATGGAACTTCGATGATTTTATAGCCTGGTGGTACAGCTGGGAAAAATTCGTGATTTGTGTGAATTATTACTCCGTTCGAATAGGCTCCAGTATTGATGTTACACTCAACTCTCAATGCATTAGTCTTGAGAATCGCAACAGGTGAATCTGAGTTGTAATAAGTAGTGTCTTCAAAAACTCCCCCAGTGAAACCGAAAAGCCATCCTATGGAATCTTTTGGTCGAAAATCAATGGTACAATTAGATGAAATAACGCTGAAAAGTGTATGGGTGTTGGATTTTAGAGAAACATACATTTCATCAGCTTGCAGCGTGTCAAATAAAAATGAGTTAATATCTTGAATCACGCAGTTATATGTTGCAAATGTAACTACCTTATAACCCACGTACAATTTATGAATGCCTTCGTCAATATTTATAATTGAATTGAACGCCAGGAGTTCTACCAAGCCGAGATTGTAGCTGTGTTTTTGTGATAACGCGATAGGCGGAAAATACTGTTCTTCCAATATAGAAGTAGCAGACAAACTTACAATTAGTGTTAGTATTTTTTCCATGACTGTTTAAGAGCAAATAATTGATTTCTGATGAATAAGAAATCTTGTTATCTTTCGAGGTTATACTTGACTTTAGTAACTATTAAGTATAGCCTTAAATCTATGGCTGGGGGTGGCTGTAAATTATAAAAACTGTCAAAATAAACAGTATTACCCAACGTTTCCTTGATTCTGAGAATGAGCTACATTGTACTCCTTGCATGCTGCGTCCAATTGACTTATTACTGAATCACCTCTAGTGAGACGTTAGAAGTTCAGTACCTAGACCGTAATACCAGTCGCCTGGTATATAAAGTTCTATGGGAAAAGTATGCATAACCTAACTACGTCCTATTATGCGATAAATATTAATCACTCTTCAGAGGTGGACTAACGACTGAGAATTAAGGCATGGGAGCGCCCTATTTATATCTTATTGGTTAGTACGTAGTGCATGCGCATGTGCAAGTTAGAGTATAAAAGTATTTTTAAAACGTCCATCTGTATTTAAAGTAACTCAGCCAGTCAATGTATAAATATTTGAAAGAGCTTGTGGAACGCATAAATGGCGTGCTATACTTTCCTTTCAGTAAACATAGAGCAGTAGTATCCGAGTATCTGCAGGTGATGCACTACCCAATTCTATAATGATTTTCTATGGTATAGCTTTTAAAATGCTGGATAATGTGAAAGCTTTTCGCTACATGGTAAGATACAAAGATGTGGACTGCTTCTGCCTCTGCCAGTCATATGCTGAAGTATCGACACACCTTGTAAGCGATAACGTTAATTTTCTGGCTACATTTCGTCAAGATGTGCTTAATTTGAAACACGTGTATTATGATCATATAAACTCTAATATTCCGTACACTCAGTTTGAGGGTTTTTGTTCCAAATGTTAGAATGATGATGTATATATATATATATATATATATATATATATATATATATATATACTAGTGGGGCTTCGCCCCCTTCGCGCTCTGCGCGCCAACCCCCATATTTCAATATTTTTATTCTCATGTCTGAATAATAAATATAAAAGTTCATTTTCTAATACACATATATCCGCACAAACATAAATAACCAAAGCGATCTCATAAAAATTTGCTAATAATTCCAACAAACATAGTCAATATATGGAATGAGTTTACTGATAATTTCTAATAATTAGATACTAATAATTACTCTAATCGGTATTTAAGGTTAATATTGATACATATAGATATGTATACAATATTTACGCAATCATTATAATACAGAAACAGTTATGAGCCTTTTTTTGTTATTTTTGATCATTTTAGTATCAATTATGGATGAAAGTTTATGATAAGATATCATTTTGAAAATCTTTCTTAACATTTTTAAATGTGAATTTTTTATTTTATTATTTTTTCATTTGTTGTATAGATTTTTATATACTTCTACATTTCCTTTTTTTGTTTCATAACTATTAAAATTTTTTTATTCTTTCATATTAGTACTGATATTGTTTTCAATAGAGTAACTTACGTAATTAATTAAAGATACAACAACATGTTAGAATTTCTTTTTACATTGACATATCATTATAATTTACAACGCATAACATATTTTCAAATTTTCATTCTTCACTGTTGTGCGTTATTTACCTGCATAAATATCTTATATTCTCACATGAATCATCTCCCGCCTACATATCGCTCCATTATCTTTAAATCCTATATTTCTGACTAATATTATTTTAATTGTTTTTTTTTTCCTCTCTACATAGCAATGTGTGCTTTA
>JAPYYV010012141.1:0-10884 GCA_030522625.1 Copidosoma aretas | reverse complement strand
TGAAAATAAGCATCAATCTAAAATTTCTAAGCTTCTGAAGGAGGGTCGAAAAATCCAAAAAAAAATTTATGCTTTTGGGGAGGGGGGGGGGGGACCGCCGCCAAATCCGTAAAACATGTCGAAGGTTTTGAGGAGATTCGTCAAATCCTTAAAATTTTCTATGTTTCCAAGGAGGGGGGGTAGGTGAGGTGGCTCAGGAGGGGTCAACGAAAAATTGGAAAAAAAATGATTTTTACGTGAAATCATGGAGAAAACAATCGGTTTTTTGAAGGGGGGCTGAAGGGGTGTAGGGTGGGGGTTAGGGGGGGCACAAACAAATGACGATCACCTAAAACACGTAAGAATATAACAAATTCACCCATGATTTGAGGTGGTTGAGGGGGGTGGATGATTTTTAGTCCTTATCACTATATGTATACAGTAAGATATATATGTATCAAGTTTTAGTAGTAGTAGTAGTAGTAGTAGTAGTAGTAGTAGTAGTAGTAGTAGTAGTAGTAATAGTAGTAGTAGTAGTAGTAGTAGTAGTAGTAGTAGCAGTAGCAGCAGCAGCGGCAGCAGCAGCAGCAGTAGTAGCTGTAGTAGCAGCAGCAGTAGCAGTAGTAGCAGTAGTAGCAGTAGTAGTTGTAGTTGTTGAAGTATTTGTAGTAGTAGTTGTAGTTGTAGTAGCAGTAGTGGTAGTAGTAGCAGTAGGAGTAATAGTGTTGAATTTCTTAATTTAAAAGTCTATCTTCAATTAAAACCTTTAGTTTTTTGTTTCTTAAATTATTGACAACGACATTCAAAGTCATTGTACAAGTGAAATTCCAAAAAAAAAAAAGATCATGATGTCCTTTTAATTCACAATCGTTTTTCAGTTATTTCACCTTTCGACCCACGATGTGTAATCTCTTATTGCAGAGAAAATTACAATTTTTTGAAAGTATGTATTGGAACAAAAAGTAAAAGGTTTAAAAAGTAAGTCAACATTTTGTCCACGATCCGTACATGCTCTTTAAATCTTTGAATTCCCTCTCTTTTTATGCCCTATTAGTCTCCCTATTAGTCTACCTTGTACTTATAGTCTCTATTATTTTGCTTGTGTGCATAAGAATTTCACAAACTTTTTTTGAGGATTAAAAATTCAACATCATACAGTTAAATATTTCAATTTTTTCTTTCAGAATAACAAGAAAGATTAAATTTTTTGAAGTAGGGAATTTCATCATCAGCTTTGCAGGTGTACGTACTTAATTAGAAATGTCTCATTCCAAAATTAAAGTAGAAGGTGATGGAAATTGCTTGTTCAGATGTTTCTCATATTTTTTGTTTGCTTCTTAAAACTTTCCCATGTGATTACGTAATGTTTTAGTGAACAACGTAGTAGAAAAGTGAAATACTCATGAAAATCTTATCAAAGGAAATAACCATTACTAAAATACCAACAGTATAGAAGACCACGCTAATGATATGTCACAATTCGGTGTTTACTTAAGTGACATTGAAATTATGAGCTTTGTGGATAATTTTGAAGTGTTCTGATTGAGATTTCTATTAGATATTATTCATTCAGAAATACTTTGAACGATTAAAAATTGACTGATTTTCAATGGAATTTATGCTTCTGGACACTTAAACTTTTTTTATTACAAAAATTATAGGAACTTAATTAAAATGAATGAACTAAAGTATGAAACTTTTACTGCCAAACATCTAACAGGAAAATTGAACTTCAAAAAGAAAGTTGAAATGACAAGAGACTGTAATGGATCATTTACATATTTTTTATATGATTTTGAAAATTTTTATCTTGCAGTTCGACATACAATTGTAAAAAACATTATTGATCAATGGGGATATTATAAAGATTTTATTGTTGGTCATTTATATTATAATGACATTCGGAACAAATCAGATTATCAAGAGTATTTAAATGAATTTATTGTTAAAGGTGGTTAATTTGGAGTACAAAGTTGTGTTCAAATCTATGTTTTTATAAAAATTTTATTTGAAAATCCTGATTAATTTTTATTTTACATCGTTATTGTCGGAAAACGTAGACAATGAATTCTTCTGTATTATCAATTTTCACAATGATAAAATAAACACGTTAAAAAATTATGCATTCGTGATACAATAATAAGAAATAGAAAACTTATTAATTGTGATATAGAAAAAATTCCTTGCAAACAATCAAAATTAAAACTTAGCTTAGTCAATAATGGAGACGAATTATTATAAGGAATTGAAGTATTAGAGTTTGGAGAAATAAATTTTGAATGTGTACATTGTTGAACTGTATTTTGGAAAGAAAACTTTGAAAAATAAAATTTTTGCAAGAGCAGAAAAATGATTTTATCCCCATTGAGATATTTCGACAAAGAAATAAAAAATCTTTTCTGCATGATAACAATTCCAGACATTTTATTTGATATTATATTATGTTTTGTTTCACTATATTTAACGCAAATTTTATGTATAAAAATAAGAAGTCAATTTATGATTTCAAAATCCAAGGTCATCTTTGTCGCAATTCACCTAATTCTCTGTTTCTATCTGATATACAAAAACCATCATGCAGTCAAATTTATATTTACGACGATTTAGTTGCTGTTAAAAATAGATTATTATCAAAGAAAAATTTGATAAAAAAACACGTAGAACTTTTACCTGACATTATGAGTAATAATCCATTTGCCAAAAAGTACAAATATTCCCACCAAATAGTGTATATTAAAAATTTGCCAAATCATCAAATGTGTTTTGTTCGAGAAAATGATAACCAAAAGCATATATATAATATACCTTTGGTATCAGAATGTGGTGCCACGATTGTTTTTAATCCTGGTACAATAGAAAAATTAGATTTATGTGTTTGCCCGAAATATTTACCGGAGAACTTACCATCACACACATATTTGAACAAACATTTGCACTTTATAGACTCTATGGTGTTTTCCATAATGTTTCCTTTAGGAGACTTGGGTTGCAGTACCAATTATAGTAAACATCTAAAAAATTAATCTAAAACTCTATATCATTCACAATATTATTTGTATGGATCATCCTATGTACCAAAATCACAGAATTTTATCCATTGTTGTATGGAAGAAAACTAATACAACATTTTTTTTACATGCATATGCAACGGTGAAAAGTAATAGAATGCACTTTTTTAGAAATTATCAAAAATCTTTAACAATAGAGTGTTATCTAGGTTATTAGATCATGTAATGAATAGCGCATCTATTTCCAGAAACTTTACAAATGAGGAAGTCGTTAATTTTTATATTTTACTATCAACTTACATTTTGGGACCAAGATATATTCAACAACATTATTAAGATGCTATGGCAATCATGAGAAACACAGAAACCCAGATTTATTTATAACAGTTTCTTGTAATTTATAATGAAAAGAATTGAAAAAAAATTTGAAAAAATTTCCAAAAATACAATGCCTAATGATATTCCAAACATAACAGTAAAATTATTTTAAAGCAAATTCCAGTCAATAATAGATATTATCATTAGGAAAAATTTTTGGTAACGGCATTGCATATCAATGTCTATACGATTGAATTTAAAAACGACGATTACCCGATGCACATATTCTTATTACATTACATGGGAACAATAAATTGATAATACTTAATGACATAGATAAATATATTTTTTCTAAAAATTCCAAATAATGACAAGATTCTAAAAAATTTGTGATAAAGCATATGCTTTATGGACCACACAGCAAAAATACTCCATGTTATAGTGAAAAGAATAATATTGGTAAAAAGAAATTTTAAAACATTTTACATCAACTACAAAATTCAAAGAAAACCGCTACCTTGAATACAAAAAAAAAGATAATTCTCATGAAAATCATATCCATAAAATAACAAAACAGTAAAAAAATTCCAGTTATCAATTCAATGGGATAATAAACAATTGTTGATAAAATATAACTGTCACATGAACGTATAATGTTGCGCATTAATACAAAGTATCAAATACATTTTCGATTATATTTGTAAAAGAAGTGATAGAGCTTTTTGTAAAGTACAAAAAGTAAAGTGAAAATTGTACTGATACAGATACACTTGATAAAATATCATAATTTGTTGATAGTAGATATTTAAGCCCGATGGGAGCCGCATAAAGGCTTCAAGAATTTCCTCCTTGCGGTGGATGTAATCCATTAATTTATTTACCTATTCACTGAGAGAATGAACAAAAAATAATTTTTGAAGCCATCAAGATACAAAAGTCAACATAAAGATGGAACAATAGAATACGTTTAAGAAAAAATATAGCAATTGGCAGATTAAATTTAGTTTTTTGTAAGATCGAAAGATTTTTTTTAAAATGAATATTAAATAAAGTAGCAGGTATAACATCTCTTACAGATTTAAACACCGTTAAAAAAATTACATACAATACTTTCAATGAAACAGCTAATTCTATGGGATTAGTAAATCATGATTCTTAAATAGATATCATTTACAAAGAAGCTTATAACGTTATGCTACCCGGAGGAAACTCTGAAGCTATTGTTGCATGGTACGCCTCACACAACGTTAGCTCGGTTGAGTGCATGCTACAGTTGCTACGGTCCGTACTGTATTTGCTCCTGCGACGATCCATCGTTGGTTGGCGTGGGAGCAAATGCAGCGCGGAGCGTAGCAACTATGGTATTGGCCCGACCGAGCTAGCGTCATGCGTTGTATACCATACAACAGTAGCTTCAGAGTTCTCTCCGTGTACCTTTTCAAATTCGTAAATTGTTTGCATGGTTTTTTATGTCTGAAATTTTTTTAGGCAACTTTGTTTGGAATAAATACAAAAAACTTTCACAAAAGATTGTTAAGATGACGAAAATAAAGCTCTTCTACATTCAAACGAAATTTGTGTGTCTGGAAACAAGTCTTGTAAAGATTTTAACTTGCCAAAACCAACATAATAATAAAAAAAAAAATTCGCTAGTAAGACGGATAAAATTGTGTATTGTTGACATAAATTTTTTGAAATGTTTTCAGAACTGAGCAATGGAAAATATCAAATTTTTCAATAAATAATAAAATTTTCTGATAGATGGTTATGTGAATCTGAAGAAACATTTTGATACAAGACATTAATTTACTCTTTTTTATCGATTGGAAACCATTTAACCATGGGTTGAACGAGCATCGCTTTTTTTTTACTGCCTGAGGGAATGACTACTCACAGAACTTTTATACATCCTTTAGATTTAAGCACTATAGAGAGTGCGTTCCTCCAGATAAAGAAAGATTACGTGAAGTAGGAATAATTATTTGGGTCGAAGCTTCTATGATTCTAAAAAAGACATTAGAAATAGTTAATAGAACTTTGAAAGATTAATCCGATGATAAAATACTTTCAAGAATGAACTAATAAAATGATTTTGAGTGGACATCTTATTTTATATTTTTTACTTAAAAACTAATAAACGTTGGAAAGGGTTCAGTTCTACACGGGACGACTGTGCACAAGCACTCTACACTATATATAGTTATAGTGATATTAGGTTTAGAGTGCTTGTGTAAAGTTGTTCCGTGTAGGACTGGACCCTTGCCTAAACGTACAATAGATAAAAAATTCTCGTCATTATTGCCCATGGATGAAAGGAAAATTGAAAGTGTTAAAATTCTTCAAGAGCGGAAAAAAATGATGTATGTTCTATGTTGTTTTGATAACATTATTGATGCTATATCAGCTGGAGCTATATTAACATCTCATAATGAAGACGCACATTTTTTGAACAAAAAAATTTCAAGTAATATGCCAGAAAAGTTAGTAACGTCTTGCAGCATTGATTGTGCAACTTACAAAGGAGTAGATCACAATATACTGTATCATGTGTGTCCGGAACGACTAAGTACTATTAGTGACAATAGTAATACAATTATTGGAAATACTATTTATTAGGACAATATCCTGAATCTCAATCACTTGACAAAACGAAAATCATTTCAATAACTTTTAATACAAAAACGAAGAAATCTTCTCGAAAACGTGTCATATCATATTCTCTCAAAACCATAAATAGTAGTACAAACTAAGCAAAAGCCCTTACAATATAGATGGTTCATTTTATGTATAACAATCGCTTTAAGCGAATGTTAAGGTTTTTGTCATAGATAAGGTTTTAAGAAGATTTCAATGTTTCACAATAAAATCAAGCCTAAGAAGGCTTGGGCGTTTGGTGCTGTACCAAGCGGGAGACACTCTAAGGTTCTAGGGATTATAAAAAATATTTTTTGCTAATTATCAGGTTAAATAAATCTCTTAATCATATATTAGAATTTAAGAGTTGAATTGGCCTAAAAATTTGTAAAATATCGTTAAATATAAAGATAAGATACCGTTATTGCCGTCTGCGCATCCGTAGAAGACGACAAATTTCTTACCTCTTAATTTTCTTTAAATTTAACGTGTTGACCCTATCTTTTTTTTAAAGCAACAGATTTTTTATAATATAAAGTATATGTAATAATTCAATTCCTGGGCCCACAGAATTTCATTTCAGTATTGTAGTAAATTGAATTTAGAGTTCCATTAGGTTACGTGTTAAAACGATGAATATTCACAATCAATTTTCTAGAAAGTAAGGGTCGATATACCTATTTTTTTTCTAAAAAAATTTGGCATCTTTTATTTACCTAATTTCTGAATTTTATAGCTAGCCAGAATTTTGTCTAAAATCGCCCAAGCCTCCTTAAATGAGTGATGCTTGTATCTACTTACAAAGATCGTCAAGGCCGTTGTTATAACGTCTGCACATCATGCCCTTAAATATAAAGCGTGTTATTCCTGATGACTTATGTACGCATCTCATCAAGTACAACCTCATTCCTATTATTTGTTATTGTCGTGCAGGAAATGTTGGCATATTATGTTTGTCCTGACCATTAAGCCTTCTATTTACTCCTTATTTACTTCATGATTAGGAACGGAGCCTTCAGGTTCATCTGCAACCGAAACAGGCATGGGCATCCTGCAATTAAACCGACATTTTAAGTTTTGTGCAATCTTAATAACGGTTTTGTTTATCAAGGAAATATCTTTCAAGATCTGTCTACGAAGAAAGTTAAAAAGTATGGCACAAGCGTCGATGATGTCAGCACTTAAGTCTGGCACATAGTGCAAGAAGCGGTCGCTGTTTAGGTATCTCAACACTTGTTTGAAAATACCAAAGAGTCGCTCGATGGTGCACCGAATCCTGCACAGACTCAGTGTGTATCTGTAATCGGGCGTGTTTGGAGGAGCATCTCGAATGGGAGTCAGCAGAATATTGGATGGAGCTTACCACTGTCGGTTAAAACAAATTTAACGCGTTATCAACCAATTATATGCAATCATCATTAACACATATGGCACTAATTACATGAGCATGGGTCACATATCAGATGTAACTGTTGAACTTCGTTAGCAAACAGTAAGATATAATGTTCCAATGAAGTTACATATGTATTCTACGTACCTAAGAAATAATACTCTCCTTCTTGTTACCGAATGTTATTATCATCTCGGAGATCCAACATGTGCCGGCGTATATCGCTCTAACACCAAATAAACTTGTCGTTTGTACAACGGCTTCCCGTACTGACGTTTGAAATGTTACAGTCTGCGTCACATATCTAAAAATTACATGGAGGTCAGCTGTCAAGTGTGGAATAAGACAAAATATCTTCGATTATGTACTAAAGTAACGTACTATTTGTACGTTAAATGATTAGAAATTTTTTTAATTGACATAACGGCTAAATGTAGGTTGTGACATTGGGTGATTGTGATCGTTGCACATTCCTTTCTGATAAGCTCCTTCCGCCAAAAAGCGAAGAACATATATAACTTGATGATGTGGCCTGATGCCAAAAACATGATCTCGGAGATGTGGTCGTAGCATCTCTATGAAGGTTATTGCAACGACGGGGATCATTCTGTACCAACGCCAAAAGTTCTCGTCTCCTATGATGAAAGAATCACTCGAATCCCGCAACTAACGTTTTCTATTTATTCGCCATCTCCGGCGAGCTAAGACTTTTTTACAATCTTCATCAATAACGTCGATGAAATTTTCTAAAATAGCCGCTGCTGCCATAGTACTCGAAAATAATGATACCAAATACGTACTATTGTACAATGCATTAAATTATTACTCAAACTTATCACAGATAATGTATATACGAAAAGCATACAGACCTTTTGATTACGTAACGGGAGTGTGGACGATTATCTTGCTCAGATCCTCGGTTCTTGTAGGTTCTTTGAAACCTCTGATTTCGCATAAAAAAAAACTTCCGCCAAAGAGATGTATTAACGCACGTGACTTTTGACAAGTGAGGTTATGAGAAGTGCGAGAACGTAAAAAAACCACTTGTTCAACGACTTCAACGAAAAATCTCCTCGAACGGTATAATCCAACAGAACAGAAGATAATAAAATTACTTATTCAACAAATAGGTAAAAGTCGACATGAAATCTCAAATGCACAATCACTCATGTATGCAGAAGCGTTGATGGAGAAAAAGTCGCCGAAACATTCATATACTTGAGAATAAGCCTTGTGACTGTTGCTTAGGTGCGTTCACCGTTTGGTACGATAAGCAAACGGTTCGTGACGAACAATGTACATCGAACGCACCCGCTAAGTATCACGCTCATACTGTTATAATATATATCATGAGTTTTGCAATTTTATCATTTGCTCATCTACTTGCAGCTCATGTACTTGCTCATTTGCCCTACTAACATTCGGACAACGTTGCACTGGTTCTGTAATGGCGATACAATATGGTAAAAAGTGTTTGAATTTCGCGACGTCCGAATTAAGATGGCGTGGGTATGTGTGTATTACATATGTACATGTGTAGGGACCGCCATTCTCGCTCTAACTGTCCCCCCCCTCCTCCCGGCATCCATATTATACATACATCACCATACAATTGCTGTGTTTCGCAATCAACGCCAGTAGTTAGCCAGTAATTAAGAGATCGTGTGAGAGTAAAAGAGACACCATGTCCTGCTGTGTCTCTTCCACACATCATACTATCTTACTAGCGGTGATTGTGGAACACAGCCAATGTATATTATAAGGCTGAAATCATTTGGAGCGGAATAGACCGACGCAGAGCGAGCGGCATAGAAACAGCCAATGAGAGCTATCGCGCTGCTCCCACTGTTTTCCTTTCTGTATGCTGCCTAGCTCTCATCGGCTGTTTCTATGCCGCTCGCTCTATTGCGTCGGTCTATTCCGCTCCATGTGATTCCAGCCTCAAAAGGTAATACTTCTAATCCATCAGACATTTCATTGTCTCGTACGAGTCAAGTAAATACAAAAAGGTCGTGCAATTGTGCAAAGTTACGGCGAGGAATTTTCAGCACAACTTAGCTAATCACGAAGCCCAAGGATGTGATAAATGTTATTATTTAATTAAAAAAACGAAGTCGATACGTTAAATATATAAATTTGCGACATGCTTTCAACGATAATCACGTGTACCTTATTGCATCACATCAAATACAATGGCGGAGAGTATGTAATATTTTATCCGTAGAACAATAAAAAACAATACTTTAATAACAAGGGATTAAATACATATTTGTGGTGTCAGTGGAGATGTCGTACCCAAGGAAAAATGTGATCGAGGAAATCCTCAAGGAATGTCCTCGAGGACTTTCTCGATGACATTTTACCTGCGGTATATTGTGATTTCCGAAGACGAAAATAAGGTCCACATTAACAGTGCAACAATAAAAAAAAGTAGTATTTCGCCAGTATCACAAAAAGTACAATTGATAAGGGGGATAAGGTTACGTCGGAGGAAGAGGTTATGTTAATCGACAGGCGTTTCACCGTTTCTTCTTTTTCTTCTCGTTTACTCAATATAATTGAATGAAACTTTGTACATGGACTTAAAATTGACCATTAAATAGCGCTCAAATATTAGATTTTGAAAAAAAAGTGAAGTAGTAGACTTCTTCAAATATAACGTCTCCTTCCGATCTCCTCTTAAATGTCCTTTGTTTAACGAGTTCTCTATCGACTAGTGTAGTAATAACCGTGATAGATGCAACAAATACTTGATAGTTTGATTTCACCTGTCCATGTATTGATAATGTGTTTTTTCCGGAGTATTGGTCAAAGGAGCAAGAAAAGTGCTATTTAATTTTATGTCTGAACACGCGGAATTTGCCGCTGCACGGTTCACAAAAGTACATTGACGAGGATTACACGTTGCGTTGTGGAGTGCACTTGCTGCTAGAGTTTCGCAGTGTAGCACAGATAAAAAAACAGAGAAGCAGTGTAAAGCGGTAATGTATCTGTTTAATGTATGGAGTAATTAGTGTTTACACTCACAATAATATTAATGTAATTGTAGTGCTGGTACAAATTAAAATGAAAAACAAAAGAGTACGCCGCACAGTGCGGCGAAATGGACTTTTTTTTTGCATAAATAAAATAGCACCGGCTGTTGTGGTCGGATCAAGATGATTTTTTTGGAAGTTGCAGGTAAAACCATACAGAATAAGGGAAAAATGGTCCGAATTGGGCAAAAAGTTTTTAAGGGGTTAAAACTACCCTTAAAGTGGAAAAAAATATTAAAATTTACATTTAACGCAGTCCATCACCTTTATTTGAATGTTAATAGTGCTAAATAATGTCAGAATCGATGAAAAATGAGATTACTTCTAGAAAAAAATTCGAAATGGGTGCTATGAAGCTATACAAGGGTTGAAATATTATAAAACTACCCTCAAAATTTAAATTTTCGTAATATCTATCTCGAATAAGTACTATTTCTTTAAGATAGTACATTATTGTTGTTGAGGTCATTGATGATGAATCCGCTGTCAGATATGGAAAATCTAAAATGGCGGACATGAT
>JAPYYV010012140.1:0-11628 GCA_030522625.1 Copidosoma aretas | reverse complement strand
ATAAGTCACCATACATGTATATATATATATATATATATATATATATACACACACATAATATGTGAGATACGGTACAAAATTTGACTAATTTAAAATAACGGATGAATTAAACTGATTTCGCATTTTTTTAGAGGGGGCGGAGGAGGGTATTGTAGGTGGGTTAAAGTAGGTGTGGGAATTGAATTTAATAATTTTACAGAAATGAGAAAATTTCACTGATTAAAATTAACGAAAGAATTGAAAAAATTTCACTTTATTTTGTAAGAAGGGTTGTAAAGGGGGCATCGGAAACTATATGGGGTTCTGTAACTGGTTCAAATCAGAATAGTTTGGGGTACAATTACAAATAAAGAAAGCGTTTGCCCTTTTTGTTGTCAATGTCTGTAGGGGGGTAGTAGGGGTGATGAGTAAGTAGGTGTAGCCCTACTAAATTCATGTTATATAATATAGGAAGACAAATGTATGCAGTGATAATTAATATTATTCGATAACAAGTGCAAACTGCAACTGAATATTAAGGTATATAATGATAAAATATAAATATGTGTTCAGAGAGACTTAGTATCATCGATGCAAAAAGAGTGATTCAATGAATAAAAATCCAATGGTGTTTAGAGCACGACTATTTATTCTATCAAAATACATGTCACATTTCAATATTTCGGTGGATTACGTACACCTTCTTCTGGGACTCAGGCTGATGCAAGTACGCACACGTCTTTATACCAGATCCATACTTCAACTAAGCTGGTTGATAGATCTGGTATAACTGTTTGTGCGTGCTTACAACAGCCTGAGAGCAGGGATTCAGAGATTTTTGGTACCAAGTCAGTACTCTGGTATTATTCAATGATTTGAAAGAAATTGATCTTTTGAAGAAAGTTCTGCAAAAGAACTATTCGATTTTATCAATACGTAAAACGCTCTTGCAAAGAGTTATTTCTACAGAGTTTTATTTGAAAAACTCTCTCCAAGATTCATTCGTTCCGAAGAGTGGTTTACAAGATTTTTTAAAATTAATCTCTCACTAAGAGTTGCGAATCGCAATGTCCATCAATATTTACTAGATGCATATAAAATCTCATAGTAGTAATATTTCTGAATGAGATGTTTACATCAAATTATACTCATAAATATTCTTTGGAAGAATCAGACAAGAAATCTCTTAAAGATCAATGAAAATAAAAATACAATAATGATTTTCTAGAATAATGTCATTCCACTTATCAAGTAGAAATATAATTGTGAAAATATAATGTAGTCTAGGAATTAAAACGATGAAATGTCAATTTTCTGGGCAGTAAAATGTATTTTTATGCAGTTTTGTTCATTCAATGTGTGAAAGCGTGTAGAGATTAAAACATGTCAAGCTTACCTACTTAAGGATTTTTGGGGTCACCTAATACGAATTACGCGACGGCAACGGTCTTTAAAGTACCTGGTGCCCAGAGTAGACAAAACGTCGACTCCTGGAGTAACATTTAAATTAGCAATATATTTAGTCGAAACTCGTTACTCCGTAGTTTTTGAGGTCGTTAAACACAAATATCACGACAGCAACCATCTCCAAGGTACCTAGTGCCCAAGGTGGGCAGTATCTACAACCTCTCCTGGAGTTTAACGGGAATTCGTAACAAAATCAATCGAAAGTAGTAAATTGAGGGTTTTCAGGGTCGCAGGATAATAATTTTACCACAGGAAATATGTCTAAGGTATCTCATGCATTGGGAAAACAGTATCTACGTAGTATAAGTATTGCATCATTTTTGCCTGAATTCAAATATATTATTCTTTATTATAAATTCTAATTTTATTAAAAATTATTCGATACTGGTGATCAGAACTATAAACTTTGTCTTCTAGAGCTCAACTTGGTTATTGTGATTTTGCTTTTGAAATATAAGATAACATAAATATAGATGCATGAGTAAATCCCCGAAACTTTTCAATTTGAAGCAAAATAATTAGAATCTCTATAGTATGGAGCACACTCATAGAATGTAGTGTTAAGTTTTGCTATAAAGTTTGGAAACAAATAAACTTATGTTCATCCTGTATTATTAAATGCTCCAAAATTTAAAAGCAATTGTTTTAACAAATAAAATTTTTAAACAATTTTGATTCAGAAAACTTAAACACTTATAATTAAGCATGTTTTAGGAAGATGAGCTCTCTTATCAATTTCTTTTTTTTTTAAGTGACGGATTTTTTTAATTTTGAAATCTAGTCCTAGAGCTGGATACAATATAAAACCTTAAGAATTTCGGTTCGGAAAAATTTGTATTCTTATGTTTGACTTATTTTAAAAAGAGAAACTTTTTCATAAAATTGCCTGGAATCGCTTTTAGAGAAGTCAAGATTTTCTTAAGTTGGATAAAACAAAAAGAACTTTTTCACTTTAGGGGATGAAACCGTCATTTTATGCATGATGCATATGTTGGATCCCTTAAGCGACCTAGCTACATATTTTTTGCATTCAACTTAGCAGAGAACAACGTTTTTTAAGGAGGTATTTTGAAAATTTATGATGTGCTAGCAAAAATATTAATATTTTAAAATCATGTTCTCGACTTTTATTCGCAATTATGATTCAATTGCTAGCCTATGCAAGGGTGCACTCTAAATCCTAATGCATAAATTAATTTGTTATTAAGGGTCATTTACCAGAAAATTTATTTATTGTCGATTTAACAAATGCTCCAAACATGGAATAGCAAAATATTAGAAGATACTTTTTTAGTAAAAACGTGGGGACACTACTTCAAGTATTCGCCATTTTTATCCAATTAGGAGCACCTAAAATCATGAAATCTTTTTAAAAAGAACATTATAAGTTCATTCTGCACACAATTTCAAGTCATTTAGAGATATGCTCCAAAAGTTACAGCGTACGAAAGAAACCAATTTTTTAAAAAGGAATCTAAAATACAGCGTTTTTGACAGTTTTTTTCTGTTATGTTCTCTTATTAAATAATAAAATCCATCTGATACCTTTTATTTGATTTATTACCTGTAATAATACTTATAAAATAAAACTACACTGAAAGAGCGAAAAAAAAATATTCATTAGATCGAATATTTTGCCAAGGACAGAAAAAGAAAAATTTCTGGGATTTGCTCATATGGCTAAACTAGAGTACTCGCACCTACATAGAGATAATATGCATATATACATCTTTCTATATCATATAATTGTATCGACAAGAAACGAGCCGCCACCCCCCCTGCTCCCCCCCGCCTCCTCCTCAAATCACGCGGCTAACAGTTCATTTTTTTGTAATTCTTGACCCAAAAACATTTAGTTACTGCTCCCCCGCTCTACTTCCCCCTTAGCACCCCATCAACTTTTCCTCAACATATATATATCAGTGAGGCTTCGCCCCCTGCGTACCTGCGTAATCCACGCACAAACATAAAAAAATGGAAAGCAATTTAAACAAAATATTTTAAATCGTTTTATTTATTTAACAAGAATTTATTGTAGTTCTTTAACATTAAGGCACTTCATATGTCTCTTCAAACCATCTGATCTTTTGAAACCTTTACAACATTTCTTACAAATCATTTTGAAAAAATGTTTACTGTGAATAATTAAATGTCTGTTAAAATGTGCCGATCTTTTAAAAACTTTAAAAAACCTAAAGCATTTAAAAATTTTTTTATTGCTATGATCTTTATGATGTCTCACTAAATTTATTTGATTTGTAAAAACAATTACACACGTTCTGCAGAAATAAGTTAATGATTTGTGTTTCAATTTATGTAACTGTAAATTTTTATTTGATGAAAATTATTAATTGCGTACATTGCGAGTGTATATATCATTGATGCTGAGAAATATAAAGTAGATTTGTATGAAAAATGAATTGGTAAAATTTAACTATTTTTTAATTCAAAAATATAAATTAGTTTTTCTCAGCTTAAAATAATCAAGTAGAAAAAATTTGATATTGACCTTCAAAGCCTTCGAAGAACATAAAATCCAAAATAATAAATCCTTTCAACTTGTCTATTTTGAGCTAAAAAAAATCATTCAATCAAGTCCAAATGATAAATTATTTAATGGTACGATTGAAAAATCCGAAAAAATACTACAAGTGGTCAAAAAAATCAAACAAAGTTGAAATTTCAAAATCCCATGCAATTGACATGAGAAAACTAGATATGTCTGGTGTCATGTGTTAACTCTAAATTTTTTTGGTTTTCAGGCAATAAATTCTTATTTTTAAGTAAACGTAGGGTTTAAAAGGGGTAAATGATCGAATAACTAAATTAGGTACATAACAGACATCCTAATACATACAGCTTCCTGTATTATACAGTTCTATGATTTTTTGGCGAGTACTAGCTCCCCCTACCCCCACCTCCCCTCCAAAAAAGGTAAATTTTTTTCATTTTGACCCTGAAATTTGACGCCCAAAAAATTAGAATTGAATCAACTATAAGTATTAAAAAAAATTAGTAGAATACTGGTATAAAAATAATAAATTACTTTAATATAACAAAATTTAGGTCTGTTATAAATTTTTTTAATTCAATTTACAAATTTTAACAATACAACAAGTAGGAAAATTTTTTTCATAATATAAGAACAGTAGAATTTACGCAGACAAAATATTCCATACAGTAAGAAATCGCTTTAGCTTTAGCTGGAAAAAATCATAAAATCACTAGAAATTACAAAAGATTTTTTTTAAAATGGTGGCAATTATATAAAATGTGTAGACAGTGCGCAAAAAATGTAATGAGCATAAATACATTAAATCCACGGAATTATTATACTAATATAAGTGTATAGATAATATAATATTAATGCAATATAGATGTGAAAAAATTTATTCAAAAGTACAACTATGTTTATGTCTGTTATAGCTTTATCAGTTGTTCTATGAGTACTTTAAATAAATAGTGATGTTTTTAACAAAAGAGCGAGTAAGTTAACAATAAAAAGTGGTACTGTATTTCGATGCCTCCTACGAAGAAATGTACACCAAAGGCTCCTACGAAGATGCGTACTCACCACAATATCTGACGGAGAATCGTACACGCACTTACTGTCCGACGAAGAAACGTACACGCATCTACTTTCCGACAAAAAAACTTACAGGCAGTTACTATCCGACGAAGAAATGTACACGCATCTACTTTCCGACAAAAAAACGCACACCATTTACTTTCCGACGAAGAATAATACACACAGTTACTGTCCGACGAAGGACTGTACACTCAAACTTAATCACCCAGACTACAGACTTTCTATGCGTTTAAGTTAATAACATAAGAACTAATACCAGGTGACCCAGAGTGCTGACTTTTCTTGCGTTTTAATTAATAACATTATTATCAGTAACATAAGAACTTATATCCGGTTACCCAGAGCACTGACTTTTCTCGCGCTTAAATTAATAACATTATTATGAATAACATGAGAACTATTATCAGTTAACCCAGAGCGCTGACTTTTCTCGCGTTTAAATTAATAACATTATTAATTATAACATACAAACTATTACCAGATAACCCAGAGCGCTGACTTTCCTTGCGTTTTAATTTATAACATTATTATTTATAACATAAGATTTAATATCAGGTGAGAGATCGGTCAATCCTGAGCACTTATTTGCTTGGCTTAATTAATAATACATGTATCATTTAAATCATAAGCAATGGAATCATATGATTCCTGCTTACTACTTTTTATCCTGGTTTTATAAACAACGCATTAATTGTCTCGAATTTTCTTTGCAGCAAATTATTCTACATTCCTACGTTCTTAATATATTAGTTTGTATAAGTTTAGCTATAAAGCTATCATTGATAATACATTAAAAGCCTCTTTGTCAGATTGCCTTGCATTCTAAACTTTTTCTGTTTATAAAATGTTACATAACTGTTTTTAATCGGTAGGGCTTGGTTCCAACTTTTATTTGAGCCTCGTTAGGGCCATCTAAAATAGACTACCACTTCGCTATTAACGTTAAAAATAGAACCTACGATTACCAAAGTATTTAACGAAAAAAAGATCATTGGTTCAAACGCTGAGATACATGTCTTATATATTTTAGTCTAAAAGTGGCGGAATATTTTTTTAGTGAAGTTCCGATGTACTGAAGCAAAATGAGAGACACTTTGAGTTTTTGGGTGGAAGGAAAAGATATGGACGGAAAAAACATTTCAATCTTTGCAAACTTTTACAGCTTGTAGACATAATGTGGATTTTTTTGCGCCCATGACTCTCTATGCCAACTTATTCTATGAGAAAATGTAAATTTTGTACTTTCAAAAATTGTACGAGTCGCGGAATAAAGGTGGACGGAAAGGACATAAACTTTTATCCACGCACAATTCAAAATTGCGAACTCTCGGTAACATGAGAGTATTGAACACGGATTGATTACGGCTCCACTAATTGCTTACTTGTATAGTGTAGTTTAAAAATTTCTTGTTATACAGTAGCATCGACCCACTCAGGCTTTCCGTCAATGCCGAAATAGCGATGCAGTACTTTTTGACTATATTTTGGGGACAAAATGTATGCAGACGTCTCGTACTGTTAATAATGAAATTTTGATATAATACAGGAAGCGAAAGATCGACAATACCCCAAAATGTTATTGACGTGTACCCGCAGTTGACGCATATAAGCTCGATGTTCGCACAGCGATGGTCGAAAGGTGAAAAAACTGAAAAGCGACACTTGACGGAAATAACTTTTTGACGCCTTTTTCAGAAATTTGACTATCAAAACGAATTCGAATGCTTTTTTTTATGATTAAAGCGGAAAGAGCGCCACAATTTACATAAATATTGACCTTTACATTTACCCATGGAAGAATTGCCATGACTGCCAATACGGTCAAATAATGGGAAAGTACAGACATACCGATTATTTAATGCCACATTTCAGCCAACAGTAGCGCTAATAATGAAATGATAATATTGGGCCAACAGTTCAGAGAAGCATTGGTCATTTACTGGTTCATTACTGTTTTACCGTATTGGTTATAATTGAAACTTCATAACAAGCACACAAACATCCGCCATGTGTACTGTACCGTTTCTATTCCAGATTTGCCTAATAAATAAGTAACCAACCTAAATGTCAAATTTGTTTGAACTAACCTTTTGTCGTTTAGCTACGTTGATTTGACAAAATGCCTTTAAAGCCATTACATGCTTACCAAAAAAAAATTAGGACATTCAGAAGTATGAGAAAATCATCTTCGTCATCGTCAGTATGGTCGCATTCGTCCATTTCGTCATCAATTAAGTTCAACGAAGCCTTATCAAGTGAAAGTGTAAATCATGTAAATATTTTGGGAGAAAATGAGTTAAACGAGCAGAATCCCATAGAAATTTCAAATAAAGAAAAGTATTTTATTTTCTTTTGTGAAAGGTGTTTATATTTTTTGAAGTAACACTTTTAATTATTTTTTTAAAAACTTATATTTTTAGACCTGGCCTACAATTAATCCAAACTGAAAAAGTCGCTTCGTATCTTGCTATTGAGAATAGTGCTGAATCTTTAAATATGAGTACAATATCTACAAAATTTTCTGAAGATTTAATTGAAACTAGTGATGATACAGAAAAAGGCTTAAACAAATCAGCTTCTTAGCGAATTCAGAAGTGCGTTATAGTTTTTGAAGATACATGGGATTGTAAATCTATATGTATGGTTATAACCTTACCTTCCCACTCACATTTGAGCACACTGGAGAGGCACATTTTACACCGCTCGGCGCTCACGCATGAGCTGATGAGCATGGACCAATTTTTGACTTCTGCGCATGTGCACTCTGCACAGCAGTGGCCAGTGCTGCACTCTGAGTGCAGAATGCAGATGACGAAAATGCGTCCAAAAGGGCATGCTCCAGTCGAGCTCAACTTGCTAAGATAAGGCCCCATCCTCAATGTGCCTCATAAGTCGAGAAGAAATGTTTGGACTAATAAGAAGGCTACTTTAGACATATACCCCTACTACTATGCCTTATGATTGGACCATACATTTTTGTTGACTTGTGAGGCACACTGATGATTTGGCTCTAGGTAAAAATCAATAAAGAGAATAACAACATACTTCTTCAAATATAAACAGTTAGTGTGAATTTTTCCCATGAATTTAATTTGACAAATTTAAAATTGAACATTATTCAGTTTAAAAAAATTATAGTTACTTAAAATTTTATTTGTATGGTTGTATTTTGAAATTCAAGCTGGTTGATTATAAATGACAACATCGGGGGAGTGAGACATTCAAATCTAATCTTTGTCTGTCACAAACCGTAACGGAACGTGGTTTTCAGACGAATTTCCACAAATAATTTTAATATAAAAATCTTTCTCCTTCCATTAATGCCATTTAATCAGCGAGCTTCATAATGTAATTTAAAAAAATGAAAAATATTTAAAATTGACATATTTAGAAGAAAAAAAAAAAAAAAAATCAAATTTAATAAAAAAATTATGCCTGACATTGCTGTTTCTAATTGCTATAATTTGATTGAAATTTAAAATGTTATTTTTTTCCCGAATGTTATAAAAATGGAAAGAAAAAGTTGGTAAAGTCGTATGAAACAATAGATTTTTCGAATTCAGGAAACGAAACTTCTATGACTGAAGAAAGGAGCAACGGGAGTAATGATGTGATGCTACTAAGCGAAGAAGATCTGTCGCGTGAATTAAATAACGTTCCTCAACTCAGTATTACACGAGAGTTACAACCATCACAACAAAGACACAAGAAAAGAAAGAGAATCGACCCAGAGGAGTCGCATGATGTCACACCTGTTGATTTTACTACCATAGAAGCGAGCGTAGAAGTGAACCCTCAAATCAAGCTCGCAACACAAGAGGACATTGATAATCTGTACAAGAAAATAAAAAGAGAATTTAGATCACTTAGAAGTAATATTCAATATGACTTGCGTCAAAATCATCAAATGCTTATGGCCAACGTAGCTGCCATGAAACGATCAGAAAATGACGATGCCTTAACATCTCTTACATCATCGTTCCCAATCGCAACAACAGTGGAATTCCAAGAATTTGATTCAAAAATTAAATTAGAGAATAAGATGCAAAATAAATTGGTAATATTACTACTTTTATTAATTGAATTCAAAAGAAATAATAGTTTATATAAATCTGTAAATATTCGTATAGACTCTCTGGATGACTACAATCGTGACAGGCACAGAAAACTACAAGACGGCTGTGGGAAAAATTCTAAAGACTCTGTTATCAAAAGCTGTTCAGTTGGAGTATTCAGGCTGTGGTCGTCCGATGAAGGGTCAAAAGAAAGAAAACTTTTGCGGTACTTCATCATACAAAAAAATGTGCAGTATGTGTTTGGTGATACATCATATTAATAATACTAAAAAAAATTCTTGTACATAAAAAACAAATTTTATTTTATGATTTAATTCTAGTGCAATAATTTCAAATCATTTATTTTTAAGGCGTAATAGTAGAAAAACTCAGGGTTTCGGAAGAGCAAATGCGAAGCTACGTTTCTCGATGGTTTTCTGGAGCAAGCAATCGAAATGGAGGGCGTACACAGAGAGCAGGAACAGCTGCACCTTAAGATACACTAACTACTCATAACGCATCGTAAATAGTTGATATTATTTGTATCAGAATTTACTACATTTGTAACTGATTACTAAAGATGTTTAAGATAATGCACTACTTGTCGCATGTGCAGTTTGAATCTATTGTTTGAATACGAAAAGTATTAATGTTAAACTTAGTTCAAATAAATTTAGAAATTTAATTTAAACATGTTTGATTTCATTCACCAATGTTGGGCCGTGAGAGTATTCTTTCATGGGTACGCATTTCACCTTATCACACGCATACAAACCGGAGACATCGTCTGAGTCAGTATCGGCGGAATCATCCATGTATAGATACAGTTTTACAAATAAATCGAAACAATATGCAAAAAAGCGCACAGTTGTCAGGATAGAAAAGATACATTACAACATGCAGTTGAAATTAAAAAAGTACATACGTTAGTACTTATCATGAACAGAAAAAGTTTAGAATGCAAGGCAATGTGCCGAAGAGGCCTTCAATTTTTTAACAATTATAGCTAATTTAATACAAACTAATATAATAATAACGTAGGAGTGTACAATAATTGGCTGCGAAGAAAATTCGAGATGATTAATGCGTTGTTCATAAAACCAGGATGACAAGTAGCAAGAAGGAACTCATGTTCCGTTGCTTGGAATTTAACTGATACGGTGATCCGGGTCACCTGGTATTAGTTCTTATGTTACTAATAATAATGTTATTAATTAAAACGCGAGAAAAGTCAGCGCTCTGGGTCACCTGATATTAAATCTTATGTTATAAATAATAATGTTATTAATTAAAACGCAAGGAAAGTCAGCGCTCTGAGTTATCTGGTAATAGTTTGTATGTTATAATTAATAATGTTATTAATTAAAACGCGAGAAAAGTCAGTGCTCTGGGTAACCGGATATAACTTCTTATGTTACTGATAATAATCTTATTAATTAAAACGCAAGAGAAGTCAGCACTCTGGGTCACCTGGTATTAGTTATTATGTTAATTACTTAAATGCATAGAAAGTCTGTAGTCTGGGTGATTAAGTTTGAGTGTACAGTCCTTCGTCGGACAGAAACTACGTGTACGGTTCTTCGCCGAATAGTAATTGCCTGTACGTTTCTTCGTCGGAAAGTAGATGCGTGTAGGTTTCGTCGTCGGATAGTAACTGCCTGTACGTTTCTTCGTCGGAAAGTAGATGCGTGTACGTTTCTTCGTCAGACAGTAAGTGCGTGTACGATTCTTCGTCGGATATTTTTATGAGTACGTTTCTTCGTCTGGGGCGTCGATTTAATCTATACATGGGAAAAAATTTTGTGATGCGATACTTCAAATTTATTTGATGTAAGGGACCTCGAATGCCACTGAAGCAGAGTACTTTAATCTTAGAAGTACACCAACATAAACTTTGTAATACAAAAGCTCGAATTATTTTAAAGTGCCTTGCTACAACATTCGAGGCGCCAGACATCAAAGTTGATGACCTGTGACTTCCAACAACACTAAATACGCAGAGCTCAAAACTCGAGATCTCTCACCGCGGAATTGGGCATCTGGCACGCTAAAGTTTGAGGTTGCCTAGCTTAATATTATTCGAGCGGTGGGACTTCAATGTTTGAATTCAGGCTCGTGAAACAGCGAGAGCCGCTGCAGTATATATAAACGCACATACATATATATGTTCAACGCACGCACAAGCCCAGTGTGCTTTCACGACGCCTCATATATATCCTCATATATATAGTGATAAAAACTAAAAATCTTCCGCCCCCCTCACTCCCCCTTAGCCGCCACTTCAATCACGGGTGAATTCGTTATATTTTCACGTGTTTTGAGTGATCGTCATTTGTTTCTGCCCCCCCTCACCGCCACTTCAACCACCCTCACCGCCCCTCTGCCCCCGCTTCTCTGCCCCGCCCCCCTCAAAAAATCGATCGTTTCCTCCGTGATTTCACGTAAAAATCGTTTTTCCAATTTTCGTTAACCCCCCTCAGCCCCCACTCGCCGCACAGTGGGGCCAAACGAGGTGATTTGTTTCGAAAGTAGCTAGAG
>JAPYYV010012139.1:0-12610 GCA_030522625.1 Copidosoma aretas | reverse complement strand
ATATGTTTTTTTTTTTTTAAAAAAGGGTCTACTTTTGGTTTTGGGGGACTTTTGGGGGTTTTTACCAATTCACTATACTCATGGTACGACAAGGGACTAATTTTTCTCTATTCTACTATCCAAACGCTGAAAAATAAAAAAAAAAACGTCCAAATCGGAGTTTCCTGTCAAGAGTTATCTAATTTTGAGACAAATTTTGGCATTCTAGCCCACTGTTTGCCGTCTGCAGTGTGCACTGGCATGGCACGGAACGAGTACCGTACAATGTAGTATATACATATATTTGTGTGTATGTGTACACATGTAGGTATAGTTTTATGGCACTCCTGCAGTCTGCTACTCTGCTTGTCCATCTCTCTCTCTCTCTCTCTCTCTCTCTCTCTCCCATGCACACGATGATGTCCGTGATAGTGCACCGCAGCTGCTGGGGCCTTATCTTGAGCAGGTCAAGCTCAACTTAAGCATGCACGTTTGAACGCATTTTGGTTATCTGTACATGCGCAGAAGTCAAAAATTGATCGCTGCACATGCGTGAGCGGTGGTACATGTGCCTCTCGACTTGTTAAAGATAAAGCCCCTGCTTCTCTAATTCTATATATAATAACATATATTTGTATATGTATATAGCCCCCTCTGCACTACTGCATATCGTTAAAATCGTGACGTGGCTGTAATAAGGGCTCAGCTGGGCCCCTGTTACAGCTATGGTATGATCAGGCGAATAAAAGAAGCGTTCGATTTTCATCGGTCGGTCGCTTAGTGTCGTGTTTTAAGTTATAAATATATAAATTATAATGACGGTATAGCAAAACTCTACCAAAAAGACAAAGGAACTTCGTTCCGACCGGGAGTCTAGAGACCCCTCACGCGGTTTTACGGATTTTCCTGGCTTATCAGGTAAAGCATTTCTATATACATCATTTTTTTATTGTTAAATAGTTTATATTAATATTTTATTGATTTTTGAAAAAGTTTATCATTTTATGTATTACAATTTGTTCGAAAAATTTTTAAAGGATCGTATATTACCGTATTTGATTTTACATACTAACATAATCGTATGTTACATTATTTAAATGTAAAATTTATTATTCTATTGTGTTAAACTGACATTTTGCAATAAAAACGATTTGAAGCTTGATTATATATTTTGTACCGCTTAGTTTGATGAGAATCAGACAATTGTCTTAATTTTATTAAATTGCTGAAATTTTTAGGCAAATTTTTATTTAAAAAAAGTTACTGTGCGATTAATTGTTGCAGGAATACCTTTAAAAAAAAAAAAGATACTGATCAATTTATTTATCAAAATTAAGACATTAAACACAGTTACATAATGTTTTAAGCAATATATTATGGAAAAAGTAATTTTGCAACTGTTGATGGCTCTTTGTATCGTTCCTACGACGAATCATAATGTGATAATATAAAATGTTTTCCCGTATTGTTTTAAAAGTTTCTTCCAATCTCTAGAAATTTTTTTATCTTACCAACATCTTTTTCCAATTAAATTTTTCTGTTACATTGAGAAAATTGATATTAGTTACAGCTTTTCTAAATATTAATTTATATTTATACACAAATATTTCTTCCATTTTAGAAATTTATTAATTTTTAAATAAATGAATAATTATTTACTTAATTTGTACACTTCAAACAAATTTTTATTTTTTTTATTTTTTACAACTTAGATATTTTTTTATAATTTGTTCATAAATACAATGTTCTATTGGTTAGTTATGTTAGTAACGTTGCGCGCTATTATTTTAAAATTATTTCATTGGGTTATTCATTTGGCTATAGTGAACAGTAGTACTCCCTAGAAAATTGTTTTTTATTTGGTATCACTGCTGTAAGAACGTATATATGTTAGCACCATCATAACTATTAATGTTTTTTTTAAACAAAAATTTACTGCTATTATTTATATTACGGATTATTGCTAAATTTGTTTTTTGTTGAAATAAATCAAGAATGTTTTAAATAACAAAAAATTAACTGTGTTATCTATATAATAACATGATTACAAATACTTAATAAAATACAAATTATTTGTAAACACTTGGATTACAATTTTAAGATATTGAATACGTGTACATTGCGTTCAAAAAAAAAAAAAAAATTTCTGCAAATGCCTTTCTAATACTACTACACGATCAATGTTCTACGGTATCTTCGTTAATTTTTCCATTTTAACATATATTTTTGAGGCACCATCTGCAATCCTAGGATTTTTACTATATTACAGTTAGTTATTTAATGTGTAACTTGTTGATGACGGTTACAAATAAAAGATGTTTTGAGGTTGCTCCATAATAGGTTGTTTACAATTTGCAAAGTTTGATGACAAATATCTCCTAATTTTTTAGGTTTAGGGAGGTAAATAAGGACACTGATAAAATCCGCGGGCTTGGACTTATTAAATACACTACCTATGACATCTAAACTCCTCCTGGTGAAGCATTTTCGAAATACCTTTTGCATAAGGTATAAATAAAATTCTACTTTTTATAAATAAGTGCTGGGATCATCACCGAACACATGACTGTGGAGTCAGCCGCATCGACTTATCTACGTGCTAAATCAGCCGCATCGAAATATATTGCTTGCCGAAGAAGTATAATTGAATACATTGGTTCCTAAATTTTTTAAAACATTTCATTAAACATTAGTTCTACTTTTTTCTCTTTTTACTACAAACACACGATTCTATAATTACTAATGAAATGATTATAACAACCCTACTTTCCAATAACTTTCTAATAACTCAATTATTGAAACAAATCAATAGTTTTTACTTTAATTATTTATTTTCCTTTCGTTTATTATGTTGAATTATGTATATATACATATATTTTTTAAACAGTAAGATATTGCTATGTTTGCTTTTCTTTGAAATTAATTTAAATTAGTGGATAAATCCAGATTTAAATAAATCCAGATAATCAAATTAATTTGGAAAAAAAAAATATTCATTACTAGATAGTTAGTTTTAATTTATTCGAATGAAATATTGATTTAAAGTTCACCTTTTTCTTACTATTATCTTTTAGATTAGCGGTATTACTATTCGTCAGATTTTTATATTCCCCTTTAGTAGAACAAAGTTGGTCATTTTTAGACGTAGTAGTCGAACATTGTATAAAAACCCATGTTTTCTTTTTGGTCAATATGGAGCTTACTTTCCCGTAAATCTAATTGGATCTCTCTGTTCTAAAAAGCATGTGCTATCCAGCAAACCTTGTCTGTTTACATCATGATCAAAAGTGTAATACACCTATATGAAAAATATAATACTCGGAAAATAGTGCTAATGATATTTTGTATGAAAATAACATTGTTCGTGATTATGACTCCTTAGCGAATTCCATTTTAGTTATAGTTTGCTGGATTACAACGTAATATTGGTTTGCAAGTGCCTGGTTCTCTTTCCACCATTTACATGAGCCGGTTGATCTGTCCGATTTTGGTAATAATGTATGATTATACTATGTACGTCATCCCAAAACACAATAGACTACTTTGCTTACATTGGGAATTACTAAATAAATTCTTTATTAAAAGAAAGTTTGAGCGGGCAATTCTAGTTGGTTGTTTGGTCTGAGGTGCTTTAGTTTTATTTTATTTTGATTCCGTATTTAGCTGAATTTTACGGGTCTTTTAGTATGTGTTTCATCAGCGTTATAACTGACGTTGGCGTTTTTTATTTTCTGCGTCAAAAGAGCCAACTTAGTAACTTTTGTCGTAGTAGTAGAAAGTTGTATTATAACAAATATTTTCTTTTTCACAAATATAGAGCTCGGTTGGCATGAAATCTAATAATTTTTCTACGCTGTCAAAAGCATGTGCTATCCAGCCAACCTTGTCAATTTACATCACAATTAAAAGTATAATACACCTTCACAGTAAGTATATTACACAGAAATATATTGCTAATGATATTTTGTATTTAAAATACATGGTGCCCCATTGGGAGATCTTAGCTTATCACTGTTCAGATATAGTTTGCTAGATTTTAGTACAATTATGTTTTGCAAACGCCTCTTTTTTTTGCACCGTTTGCATGAATCGGTTGCTCTGTCCCATTCCTGGAATAGGTTGTTATTATCTCATGTACTTTAATCTGAAATTGAATAAAATATTGTGTTCGTACTATCAATTAGTGAATAAACGATCCATCAATAAACATTATAAGCGTACGGGTCTGCCGCTATCTGTTTTATAACTTTTATGACTAACGATTATGTCTGTACATTACACAAGTGGTGCGTGAAAAATAAAAAGTGCCAAAGGGCTGTAAAGGAGCGGCTTCGGCTGCAATCGGTTGTTTTAGGCATTGACTGATGATGTAAGAGGGCTTTCGTGAGGTGGTCCATCTGTAATCCGAATTATTCGTCTGTTTTGTGCCGAGTTTGGCGATATAGTGTGTTTTGGGTGACTTCGTCCATATTCGGCTATGAAAATAGGCATCAGGTAAAAATTTATAAGTTTTTGAGGGTGGGGGAAATCCTGAAAAGTTTCTAAGTGTCTGAGAGGGGTGAGGAGGAGGTGAGGGGTGCGGAAAAGAGTTCATCCTTATCACTATATATATATTGTGAGATATATTAACGCAGGATATATATTGAACTTGTATCGAAGAAGTTTTTAGTACGCTTGCGAGAAAGCGACTTGGAGAGTTGGCCATCTATCGAGTGCAATGGAAGGTTTGGTGCCGCAGATGGTGGTCTGTTTAAATCGCCGTCACCACATATACTCATTCAGCATTTTTGGCTGTGGCTCTATTGTACACATACATTACTATGCCCACACGAAGACTAGCGCATCTCAGATTTTAGGCTGTATTTTCATGGAATCAAATTTGAGACTTTTAAAAAAATATCTTTTCGGGTATAATGTACAGATGTGCCTAATTTACTTCAAAATGATATATTGATAACATAAACTTAAAATCAGAAAACATGCTAAATCTTTAAGAGAAAGTAAAATGGACTAAAAATAACCATTGTTACGGGTATGACATAGCACACATAAATATTAAGGTGCTCTAATAGAAAGGTTACGATCCGCTTTCAAACATAACTTTTGTCTCCCATTTTTGGGATGTATTATGATAGAATAGTAGTAAAAAAATTCAAAAAAAAATACTGCTCGTCAAGAATATTTATATGAATGTGCAACGACTATTTTAAAATGACTTTTTGACGATATATCCTTTAAGTACAAGAAACACGCTGTATGTCGAGGGGGAATCTAAATTAACCAAAAATAGCCGTTTGTATGGGTTTCCTAATGGAGAAAATAATATCGCCCACGCTTGTAAAGTAACTAGTCAATACGATATTATACGTTTGAAAAATGGCGTTACTTCTATACTTAAATATGTCTTTGCTATATGTATTACAAAAAAAATGGTTCTCTTGCAAAAGTAATTATTACAAATTTTGAATAATACGACTACTTTAAGAACAGGGTATTTTTTCCACGATTAATTAAAAAACTTCGTTAAAGAGCAGGACTATTTATGTATTAAAAATTATTCTACAGCATTGTCAAATATTTCAGCAACATCATGTTGTCAACATAGGCGATATCTTTTTAAAATTACAGTTGTACAAGGGATGATTGAATAATGCATAGATTAGTTCAATTTGAGACTCGAAGATTATTCTTATCTAAAGATAAAAACATAAAGCCCACAATTCTAATCAGTTATACATTCTCTTTGATTTAAACAGTACAAGAAAAATGTATCAGTATCACACAACTCACATAGCACAGCATGTTTCTGAAATGTTTCTATAAACGTTTAAATTACCACGTAAACCCTCAACACAAACTGAAAATAAAAAGTAGAAGGGAGGAATACGGCCCATTGCGGGGAGCGACAGTGACGAAGAAATTCAATTGCAAGGACCAATTAATGAAAAACTTGCATACATACGGAATGAGAAAAATATGCAAAAAAAAGTAAAAATCACAAGTACACCTTTCGCCAAAAGGGACGAAACATAAAATTTACAACGTTAGACACGTAAACGCCAGGTAGATACACTACATAGAAAACCCACAGAATTTTCAAATACACCCGAACTAGAGGATAAGTCTAAGGAAATAATAATAGCGAACTGCAACGCACCATCTGGCGAAGAAGAGATGCCAAGAGATAGCCAAGGGGCAATGACACACTCGGATGGCAGCTAGTAAAGGCAAACTTAGCGGCGGAAGCAGAAGAGAAAGAGAGCGAGCGAAAGAAAAGCGGGGCCCGAAAGGGAATATGTGTAGGGGTGAACGAGCCAAACGAGATCAACGACGAAGTAAATCTTTAAGAGAGAAGATCGTATGTGCGAGATAAAGACGAAACCCCAAGCAATGAGAGACAGAAATCATTGACGTCGTGTATGAGCGCAGCCGAACCGTATCTATTACAGACGAACCGACACGCATGGAGCGAACCGTTGAACACGAGAACATACATCGAGAGAAATGACGCTCATAATATATCACAATGCGTACAGATATAAGAACGCCTAAAGAAAGGCTCGGGTCTGGACGGAAAAATTGACGCAATGCTCGATAAATAAATTAATAGTTTTGAAACAAACCTTCGGCTGGACATAAAACGCTAAGATTTTAAGGGAAAGGAAAGAGTTAGAATTGATGCGTGGGAAACTTATAGTACCACAGATTAGCAAAAAAACAAACATCTAGAGAATACAGTCGATGACCTACAGTCAACTAATCACTCAAATAAAGAGACTGACTTAGGTAGCGAAATTAACTCAAATGCTGATAATAACACCCGACATAAAAAACCAATAGAAAATCACAGACAAATAAAAAAAGACACACTGCAGAATGAATATAATAAGAGAGATTTCGAGATTCGAAAATTCGGACTCTACTGAGCGAAGCCACAAGAAAAATTTTTGCCAACGGACGTCCCTGACAACGGAAGTTGTCTTTTCCATTGTTTCATCCGTCTTGATGGCTTAACACTCTTAACACAAAAATTAAGAAGTGCCCTTTCTAAATCAAAATAAATACATGAAAGTAGCGACCCAGGGGCAACAGAAGACATCCTCCGAAGCGATAACGCCTTCGGTGACGGGGAATACACTTTAATATGTACCTTAGAGTGTTATAGAAATATTTGCATTCATTTTCAAGCAACTCTGGATAATATTATTTATCAGCATTTAATAAAAAAGAAGGGCAGAAAATTCACACATAAAAATTTAGAACATCAACACTACCGAGCCCTAATAAAGGGAAACCATAATAAATGAAAGAAGCCTGACTACAGAGAAAGCTCAGAGGTGGAACCAGAGAAGCATCCATCAAGATATAAAGAATTAGGACAAAATTCGGACAATGAGAAAATTCACGAGGCATTGGAGGATGAAAGAGATAGCGAAGGAAGCGACATTGGGGATAAAACGCATGAGAAATACAGGTTACCCGCTGCTGAATCTCCACCGTCACTGGAGCCTCCATCAGCACAGAACTCGCAGGGTTCGTCCGATTCATCACTATAGAGTGACAAAGAGCGAGGCAATGACCTAAATAAGGCCCTGTAGAATCGGGAAGCAAAGCAGAAAGCGCCATTAGAAATGACATTAAATTCAGGCACTCTAGTAAATTACAGAGTATGCAGAACGAAGCTTCCTCGGGAACTACCACCATAGGCACCAAAGGAAAATGAGGACCCACTATTTCTTCAAAAAGTGAGAAATGTTACTGATCACCCATTCAGATATTTAGAAAATATAACTTTTTGCTCAATAACGGATAGCGTCCTGATACCAAGACCATTGACGCACTGTATGAACGTGGCTATATTAATCCATTGGTTTTAAACAATGAAACTAAAAAGGTTAAAAACGCTATATTATTGAAAGTCAAAAAAGTACACGTGATACGTGTATACATGAAAACAACACTTTGACGATGCTGCGCTGAAATCTGATATTAAAAAATGTTTAGTGTCTCTGAAAGCACTAGTAATGGCGAAAAAAATAAAAAATATAGGAATAGTGAGAGATCAAGCGATTTCAAACATAAATTAGTGGCAATATTTTAGTGGAGTAGATGGCAAAATATTAGTGAAGTAAATTGAAGAAATTTTTAAAGACCTCAAAGTAGCAGCTGTACTATACACAAATACACGTGTAGTACCATCTGCACCGGCCGACCAGCAATATAAGATCATAAAAGACATACCACGAATCTGCAGTTGGTGGACAGAGAGGCATAAACAAAACATTCAATAGGATCGCACAAGATTTTTATTGGAGAAATATGCGACCGGACAAAAGGCAATTCGTACTTGTTCGGGTAAAAAAAAAACAAGCAATGTTATTCATGGATGCTCTGAGTAGGCTCTTTGAAAAAATATCTATCGTTTTCGACAGAGCTGTAAACAAACCCTCAGACCACGAAAACACTCATATACTGTCAATTTGAGACTGATTAACGAAATATATCGTCCTCGCTCCAGTACAGGATAGCATATTTGGGCGCACCAGAGAAATTGTCATCGGATTGCGGAACCCATTTTATTAACAAAACCATGGAGGAATTCGCAAGATTATTTAAAATTGACAAAATAGGGAGCACCGCCTACCACTCTTAAAGTAATGGGGCAATAGAGCGCGTGCATCATGTCTTAGTAGAATATTTAAAAGCATACCTCGATAAAGCCGAAAAATGGGACGAGTTATTACCATTGTGTATGTTTGCATACAATACCGCAGATCATAAGAGTACAGGATACATGCCTTACAAAATACTTTTCGGACAGAAAGCTCGCATAAAATCGAGATTCAAGCATCAACAAGGTGATCCAACGTATGACAGGTATTTCGAACAGATTGCCGAGTCTCTAACGGAAATTCGCACTACAGCAGCCATGAAACAGGTACACGCTAAATTCCGTTCAAAATATAAGGGACCCTACGAGATCGTGGGAATTAAGTATAAAACACATAACGTAAAGCTACAGAGAGGCGAAGAAGTTAGAGTTACCCATGTAAATAAAATAATGAAAACCTGCATACTTAAAGGGCCTATATCAAATAAAAAAAAAATAGCTTTAACTTAATCATCTAAAATAAATTAAAAAAAAGATCAGAAAATAGCCCTAAAAATTATTTTTTTCGCGGCCCCCGGACGTGCGACAAATACAAAAATATTTAGTATAATTTATATTTGATATGCATGATAAATAAAAAGTGAATTAAATAAAAGTGAAAATATTAAAATATGTAGAAAATAATATCAAATCTGTAACAACAATTAAGGCAAAAGCAAACGTATAAATCTCAAATTACTATAATTAATTTTATTCTTATTCAGGTGCATCGCAAACATAGAAGAAGGAAAAGGAAGTTCATGAAATTTTGAAAACAGCACAATGGCTGTACACCCAACATGCGGGACAAATGAATTATCAAACGATCACTGAGTTTATAGTCAACAGCCCTTAAATCATTTTGTTAGTTGGCATGATCACCTCGTGCATACAATAATAGATAATATTCAGAGCATTAAATAAACAAAAAAGAATGTCACAAGACATAATGATAGAATGCAAAAACAAAATCTGGTGATAGTACCGCAACGAAAAAAAAAAAAATTAAAAATTACATATTACTTAGAGTTACAATAATATCTGTTATTAACGATATAGGCACATACAAATTACTTTATTTACCAAGCCCCTAATTATAGTCCCTTACTTACCTTGCTTACGAATGATCCCAGTCACCTAAGTTACCTTCACCCTCAACAACAAAAAAATCAACGGAAGAAAGGAGGTTTATCATCGTTCAACCTAGAAAACCGGCAATCTTTTTACTCATAAAGGAAAGAGTATGATCAGACGTTAGTTTACTGCAACAAGATTAAATAGTTATCAGCAGAAAATAATCCCTGTAAGCTCTGAAAAAAACAAACAAAAAACAATTATAATTGTAGACAAAAATAAAAAAAAAATATGTAAAAAAAACGATATATACACATCAGACGTATATGCATACGGAAAGAGTAAAAAAAACACTTATGAATAAAGGTAATGGTTAGTGTCATAAAAGCAGTTTGAACGTCCTACACATATGAGCCTGTATACAATCTCGAAAGGCTCACAGCAACCATAATTCGACACACGGCCGAAAATAATACCAGCTTTACTACCAGAGCAGCAGTCTACATTGTCATAAGTGTTTTTTTTACTCTTTCCGTATGCATATACGTCTGATGTGTATATATCGTTTTTTTTACATATTTTTTTTTTATTTTTGTCTTCAATTTTTATTTTTTTTTGTTTGTTTTTTTCATTTCTTTCTTGGTTTATTTTCTTCCTTTTTTTAAAAAAAATATAAACCCATAATAATAATAAGCGTCGTAAATAGACATCAGGCAAATAAATATAAGATGATTACTTACGCAATCAACACATGCTCTAACTTCCACTAAAAAAAGCTATAATAATAGCGTGGTAGCATATATGAATAATCGTAACAATATTAATAGGATAGCATAAACAGTTTACAAAAAACCGATAAGTATACAAAGGATTAAAATGGATCAAGTCAAGTGATACCATATGTAAGAGGGAATGCCAAATAAAATTGCGTGGAAAAAAGATTTATTAAAGGAATCCGCATACATATTGTTACAACACCAGCATGCTGAATGCGGAATACTGTAGCTACTTTATGTGCCTTCTCTTTCTCCTAACTAACAAATATGGAAGTGCCTCTTCCAATGGGGGGCCCCTCTATTAATCTATTATAGATTATTAACAGGTAAGGGTTGGCGTGAAAGTAGCTGAATCCCCAATGAAATAACAACCGCTGATAACATCGAGCTAAGTCCGATTGTCATCCAGATGCGGGGACACCAACACCTGCACAGCAAACCAGCAATCAAACTCAGAAGTACAGGATCATTAATCGGAAGCCAACAGCTCAACAACAGCAAACCATGAACGAGCAATTAAATTTTTGAAAGCAGTACAGCCTTACAACGACATTCATGACTAGAATAACAATAATAAAAATGATAAAAATAGTATTTGAAATAATAATGAAAAAATAATTAACACACTAACATTAAAGCCTATGATTGTTTAAAAATACTACCAAAAAAATAACCTAGTAATGTAGATTAAATGCAGGAACGTCTTAGCCATCGACATCCCGGACAATAATTTTGATATAAATACCTTGCACAACTTGATGCACACACTTACCATGTATATCTTAGTACATACATTGGGGGCGTATAATTAAGAAGAGAGAGAAGAAGCGGAACTCTTGAGTCGGGTTCGAGAGTTGAGGACCAGGAGAAGATTCGGGACTCTTATGACTGGCAGACGTGCTTCCAAGTTACCGCGCTATCCTTGGCTTTTCCCTCGGTCTTAACTAGTAATAAAAAGAAGTTACTAGATCTCACTGTGTACTTATTTCGCGTTCACCTAACCGAATACAAACCCACGTAATATATGTGTCAACCGAGCTGATGTCAGGATGCTATGTTTCTAGTAGCTCATAATTTTTTCTCTCCCTTTTTAGAAGCATAGCTTATTCCGGCAGTCCCACGACTGCTTCGTTTTTTCCCCCTTCTTTAACTTTAATGCTTATTTTCGAAATAAAACCATTTTTTTTTAATTTTTGAAATCTCCTGTTTACACGTAAAATCATCACCTCAACAACTTTCTTGTAAAACGTTTTTCGCTGAATCCTTTTTTTTGAGATATTGCAAAATAACTATAAATAAAGCAGTTTTTAAAGTTATTTTGCAATAAAAAACCATGTCGCATACCTAGTTTTTCTCACAATTTCGGTAGCTTACTATTTTCGTCAAGACCTCTTTTTTAAGGTAGCGGTTAACTGCCCAGTATTTCACCCGCTTGTCGAAAAGCGAGTTTGAAAGGCTTATAACTAAATCATTTTTCACAATATTAATTGCAGTTTGGTCCAAAGCTCTTCTAATATTAATAATATCCGTCGAAAAATGTTCGGAGACCCAGATTTTGATCGGGCGACCCAGTAACCAGTAAATGAGCACCATTCATCCAGTTTTTGACCGCACAAAAAGTCCAAACAATTATCAAATAATATTACTGTTTTCTGCAGATATTAATATGAGATGTAAGTTTAAAACCAAGGGATCAATAAATTAACCATCGTATTAATTTTTGAAATAAGAACACATGAGTGTAAAGTATCACAATTTTATTGAATGACTTCTTCAAATTGTAAGGTACATTTTTGATATGATTTAACAGAAACTAAACTTTTGTAGCGCAGTATTTTGAAATCAACAAGTAAATTTTATGTTAATTATTAATCTCGTTTATGATTCATATGAAGTAACTTATAACACTATCGGGTGACTTTTATTTTCATTTGGCAGCAAATTAATTGTAGTGACACGGCGCCGGCTAGTACTTGGATGGGTAGCCGTTCGAGTCTCGCCGTTTCGCATTTACTGTTGGCTTCGAGGATCAATTAACTGTTTTTCTGTCATTGCGGACAACGTGAGCGGGAGGTGTGCAGGAGTTCAGTCCTGGTGCCTATGCCCAGACGTGGACATAGACTCCCGGTCG
>JAPYYV010012138.1:0-10442 GCA_030522625.1 Copidosoma aretas | reverse complement strand
CCCACCCGCCACTCTAACCGCCCCCCCCCCCCCCCCCCCTTTCCCCCCCCCCCCTTTGTGCCGCCCCCCCCCCCCCCCCCCCCCGCCCCACCCCCCCCCCCCCCCCCACACTCTGGAGCATTAGCTCTCGGCTAACGCACAACGCGCTCAGCGACTCGTTACCCCGGCCCGATCGATACGGTACAGCCTTGTTGGAAAAATCGCAGTCCCCCCACCCCCCGCACACGCAGCCCCGATGACCGCGCCACCTGCATAATTCATCGAAATTTCGTTCGCCCGCTAATAACCCTAGTCGATTTTGTTTGCCCGACGATTCGACGACGGCCGTAAGCTCGATGGGAGGGGTGTCTTGCGCCAGATTTTATAGTCGATGCACGGATGCAACAATAATAATAATAATAATAATACTCAGCCGTACGGGAGCGCCCGGCCGTAAGGAAATCTCGGAGGGCGTGCCGCGATCGCGGCGCGGGCGATTAATCTCCGGGCCGCTGGGAATTGGACTCCGCGAGACGCCGCCGGCTGCGGAAGTGCTCCCAACCCGCCCCCCTCCCCCAGTGTACAGTACATATACACACGCAGCTCGTAATATCCGAACGCCCCTGTCTGCGCGGGCCTTTACTGCTTCCTCCCCCGCGGAGCTTTCGTCGTGTACGTGGGTGCATGGAACACCGGTGCGCCTTTGACTCGGGGAGCCGGTTCTGCGGCCGCAGTTATCCAATTGCCGGCTGCTGCATGGATACGCCCGACAATCAAATTTCGCTGCTATTCCGGTCGGGCTTCTCCTTAACCCTCGCCCCGCCGCCCCTGGTAATACGGCTCAGCCCTCCGTGCCCCTGCAGTCACCGCAACCACGAGCGGTCGGGGCGGGAGGTTTGGGGTCGTTCCCCATCATCGCGGCGCGCTAACGATATTTCGCTCCGATCGGCGTCTAATTGGAAAATTTTGCCCGCGGTGCTCTGTCGCGGGGTGCGTGATAACGATGGTGGTAATAATCACCGCCGCTGTCGAAATCTACTATTGGATCGTCTCTGTATGGTTGGCGGACCGTGCAGGATCGCGGCAGCTCCGCGCGCGGCTCTGATATGCATTAATCAGGGGTTATTTACCGAGCGTGAGCCGTACGTTGTATATATGTTATACACATCCCCTCCGCGAAACTGGAAAAAGAAAGAGCCCCGGAGGAAGCGAGCATCGGAGATTGGCTCACTTGGCTTTCCAATTATATTATATTGCAGCTCCCCCCCTGAGCTTCCGTTCCTTTGACGCGCGGAGAGATGCCGGGGGGGGGGGGCGCGTATATACATGTATATATGTACGGGCGAGATGATTTTCTTTACCCTCCCGACGGGGGAGAGTTCCATTTTCATTATATGCCCGCGTCTGCGGATATATATGTGTATATACATATGTATATATATATGCGTATATATTTATATAACCCCGCGCGAGGCCCCGGGAGTTTTACCGCACCTACTCGTCTCTCCGCCGCCGCCACCGCCGACGTGATCACTTATTTAACCCGCAGAAGTGATGCGGTGCTCTTATCAACTTTGATTAGCGTGCGCGCTGTGGTGTGTTTGGAGGAGTTGCAGTCTTATCTATTTTTTTTTTTTTTTTGTCTTCTTCGACACTCGATGAATATAAGTTTGCTAATATTTTTCAAACTTCAAATCTTCGATTGCTGCATCGTTCTGTTCATCTTATGTTTCCTATCGTTTGTATTATTTGTTTTGCGAATTTTTCCAAAAGTGTATATCTATTCACAAACTGCAACCTTATGTATCCAAGGCACACACGTGCCCGTCGAAATTGTGCGTATTTTGATGTATTCCCATGTACGTATACTCGGTATGCCGTGGCAATATGGACCGAAAAGCCTCGGGCAATGGAGTCAAATTCATATCGTGCGTGGGTACAAACCTTGTTTTGCTCATGGTTAATTCTTTTTTTTTCGTGTGGGAAGAGGATACAATGCTATTTCAATTTTGATAAAATTTCAGTTACTCTTTACTTGTTTATTCTCGCCCCGTTTGCACAAGACTCCGTTTTCGGATCCCGAAAATCAAAATTCATCGCAACCGCCGAAAAAAGCTCGAGTGGAAAAACGAAAAAATCGCGCTGCATCCGAAAATCATCGGAAACGCCGCGCCCCGGCAATACGGAGCTTCGTAAAAGCCGCGAGAACTGCGCAGCACTCTCAGATATTAAACGTGTAGCCCCCCCCCCGCTACTGCGAGTTTCCGAGTTCACAGACTTTCCGCCCGAACTGACCCGGCTGTACATCCCCCCGTACTCGCGGCGCTTCCTGTTCTCCGAATTTTTTTCAGCAACGAGATTCGAGTTTTTTGTTCTCTGTATCGCCGCGCCGCCGCAATGTGTATGAAACTTGCAAATTACCCCGCAGATAAGATACGTAAAACTGCTCGGTCCATTTCGTGGAAATTTAATGGGCGTATATGTATACGGGATGAAAAATATATCGCGACGGTTTAAATCCCATTTACCTGATTGCCCCTCTCCGCGTGAAAACGTGGGATCGTAAAGAGGACGATTTCAAAAGCCGTACTTGTGTATGTACAACACGCGGATACATTATATCGAACGCGCCATCGGGAAAATCAGTTTAGCGCCCCATTTGCCCATCGGTTCGCATAAAACTGACTCTTATTTCCTCATAAAATTGCGTCGGAAAATAAATAAATTAAATCAAAGTGCTTCGCGTACCAGTGCCATGACTCAAGTTGTACCGAGTGGCTTTCAGCCCCTGTTCTCCGGAGTATACCCAATCCGTCCCCTCTACAGCGTGGCCGCGCTATCAAATTCAGCCATCTTCACCGCAGCATCAACCCCGACACATACCTGCGTATATATATACATATACACCCGCTTACACGAGGATCCCCCGGTGCCGTCAAGCCGCAGCCATTCCCAACTCCCACCTGAAAATAATCGACCTCATTCATAACGCCGATAAAGACGCGTCGTTTCGCCCTCTTCCCCGACAGGAGCCCATCTTACAAATCGCTTTCCATGATTCAGTTCCGCGTAATGATCTCGTTATGCAAATATATCCGGGCGAAAATCCGCCGCCTCTCGGGCGTATTTTTTAAATCACACCGCCCCGTACCCGCGCTGCACATCATTTTCAACGAGACGCGAAGGGATCCGCTCCCCACCCTGTATTCACCCAATAATTTTACGAAATTCTCGCAAATTCGCGCGTAATATGCTTTCAAAGGCCTTGTACGCAATACGTCCGACTATACGCGCAGTTTTACTACTCGGAGTGGCATACATTTGCTCGACAATTCACCCAACTTGCTCCTAATACTTTCACGGGAATCTTCAATCTCACGCGCAATACGTCCGACCATACACGCGCCATACTACTTGGAACGCTCGGCTGTCTCGACAGCTCGTCCGGTTTAGCAACAACTCTCAATACCACCCCCTCCTCCCGTAAATAAGACAAGAAGCTCCGTACGTCGTTGCGAGCCGAGTCCGAGTTTGCACTTTCCTCCCCGACTCCTTCTCGATTCCGAGTTTATCCGCCGAATGGAAAAAGTTCCGCTCATAATGTATTTAAACTCTTTTTTCGGCTTTCGGGGCATTGTCGAAGAAAAGCGAGACGGGGCGGGGAATAATGCATCGATGTCCGAATCCGGGGTGGCGAGCGAGTGCCGCGAGGAACAACATTTTCGCGTAAGAAGCTTTGCCGCGTGCAGTGTAGTTGGACAAACTAGTTTTGCCACGTTAACAAAGTTCGTATTGCGAGGCCCGGGGGCAGGGGGAGCCGGGCTCTGTATAACGTGAAATCACGATCCCGGAGTCGGCCAAGCGTCTAATGAGCTTTTACGTCCCCCTCCTACCCACGTGAGGCAAGAAACACACACGCAAGATGGCACTCTGGGCGTGCGGTGGTCTTTTTTACCGATTAAATTACTACAGGATCCGTATATCCGCAGAGCCGTATGCAACAACCCAGGGAATTCCTGTCCGAATGCACTGTCACGATCTACCGGTAATAAATTCCTTTTCTTGAATTTTGATGACACCGCACCGCTTCAGAAGCTGGATAACAATATTTATATTTTGGTGAGTTTCTCTAAATGTACGTGCAGCCTTTTGTATTCAGTACAATCAAAGTCCTGCATGATCCCTAGACATAAGATGAATAATATCAATAATAGAACGACAAAAAAGTAATAATTTTAAGTGAGTACAAATTGTTCTAATGGTACATCATGAAAGCACAATCTATATAAATGATATTGAAAACGCTATCCGTCCATAGGAAGGGGAATAACCCTTTTTTCCTTTAGTCCGCCACGCGCCATAGGTTAGTTTGACAACTATATAATCTTGCAAAACATTTTAAGATCTCAGGTTCGATTCGATACCTCGAACCTCAAAATTCAAAATTGGCAAGCCGAAGTGCATTATTTTATTGTCAATCACACCTGAGTCATGTAAGGGATATTATCAAAATAGTATAATTATAATCATAAAGATTGGCATTAATGATTACAGTTATATAAACTGTTTAACCAGCGCGAAATTCGCGCTCTTTAAAGGCAGCGACCAATCAAGTGTCAGCTACGTCATAGTCAACAGCCAATCCTATTAGGGGCTTCAGTTTAAGGCCATCAAAACTTTAAGATATATATAGGATATTAATTTGTTATAATAAACCATCAATGTCCGTACTTTTCAACAATAGGTTTGAAAATCATTCATTCACCATATGAAAATTACGAAGAATCAAACGCGTACCTTACACATAAATTGTTATTGAATATTACTAGAATCACTTGTATACTGCGAAAAAGCAAAAAGAAAATATCAAATGAGGATGAAACTATTGTGCAGGGATAAAAAAAAAAAAAAAGTGCGCTGGATCAGTCTGAAAACGCTGCCGACAAAAAATGCGCGTAAAAACTTATACAGCGCGTGAGAGACGGTCAACGTGACGGACTCGACTAAGTACGCTGACACGACTCCAGCAGCAGCGTTACAACAACGTCCTTACGATCGCGATTCCCCGAACGAATCCTAGGCACACCCCCTACCCCCCCGCTGCTGCTCTCTGATCCCCATAATCCGTAGCCCGCTGCAGCGCGCCGGAATCGCGAATTATCGCGAGCCTGCACGTACAGCAGCAGCGCGAGCGCATCAGCCGAGCAGCGAGGCGTGCGAGCGCGGGCCGGGCAAACGAGCGACAAACAAGCACCGAGGCGGGGGGCGCGCGAAATTTGCAAGTAAATGGCAATTAATCAGTGTCCGCCGCTCGGCGCGGCTGATTCGCCGTCATTGTGCTCCCGCGGTGCGTTGCGGCGCGCGCGTTATGTAAATTTTTGCCGGGGGACTTTGGGCGATGGCAGAGGGAATCGTTCGCGTGCATACGCGCTTTTCTCGAGGAGGCCCGTGCAGTTGTAACTGCTTCTGGGAGGGGGCGAAGAAATATTGGATTTCTCACGTTTTTCCCGCTGCAGGAGAATTTACAAGCAGCCCCCCCCCCCCCCTTTATATTGGGGTACGATTTCCGTTTTGTAAATTCGAATTCCTCGCGTTCTACGTCTCGCTCGGTATGTGCACGGAAATCGAATAGGTGGCCCCCGCTTCGACTTCATTATTTCTAAAAGCTCGGCAGCTTTCGCGCGCGATGTCGCGCGACGCACAGCGGGGCTGGAGGAAAAAAGGCTGGGGGGGAAAAAAAACTCCGTCGTCGTCGCGCCTTTCTTGTATCTCGCGGGACTGGTAGTGACACAAAAGATAATGGAGGTCGCCGAAACAGAGGAAAGTAATAAGCGACCGGCGGCGGTGGCGCGGGGACAAAGGGAAAATATGATATTGCGCGCGCGCGAGGCCTGATGAAAAATCCGAGAGTAACGCACGTACGGAGGTACACGCGCGCGCGCACGAGGTACTCCAATCAGAGAGCCAGAAATTGACTTGCCGCGCGCGTGTATACGTGTAACATACCGTGGGTGTGAGGCAAGGGCACGCAGCCTCCCCGGGGTGGGTCGAGGTGGGTACACGAGGGGACGGGCGAGTGCGCGCGACGCCCGGGAACGTAGACTGGCGCCATCGGACGCTTCCACCCGGAAACTCCTCTCAGGCCTCTCTCTCTCTCCACCTCTTTGCGCGAGCCGAGAGTATCTCTCCTCCTCTCGCGTACTTTCCACCCTGTTTTTCTCTCTCTCTTTCGTCGTTTCTTTTTCTTCGCTTATCTCGCCTCTGCTGCGTAAGTATTCGGTTCGACCCTCCGTTCGCTACTCTGATTTCAGGTGAGATAAGGCATTAAATTTTAACGGAAACTCTGATTCCGTGCGGGACAATAATGTTCTGGAACGAATGGCGGTTAAGTTTCAAGACTCTTTTTATTTTAATATTGTATCATACGTTGACTTATGGGTTTCGAAAATACCGAGTATCTTCTGCAATATTTACAGAATGCTTTGGAACTTGATGATCGAGTCTCAAGCCATTAATGAAAGATCGTAAAAATATTAACGAGCACGATATCTTCTTGGAAAAGTAAGAATTTTCCTCTGGTCCCGATGATAATTGCAGTAAGGCTCTCTTACAATTATCGTTATCTTGGCCTTATGTTCCCGTTTTCCGTAATCACGTGTACCCGCGAGCATTAATTGCCTCCAAGTTATAAATATACAACGCTGGTAATTATAGGATATCAGGTTTGCCGGGAAAGACGCTTTTCCCGGTATCTCGCGCGCAGATATAGGTGCTCCCGGCTTATCGCTTATTTATTCATTCGGCCATGCGCACACGGGGGCCGATAGGGATCATCTTGCTTGGAGCCCAGCAGCAGCAACACGGATTTAAGGAAGATATATGCGAAAAAAGGGTCGAGATAATATAGCTTTAAAAGGGACCGAGTATAAGCACGGGTGGGATTCGCTGCTCGGGAAAGTTCCATCGGTAAAGTGCAGATAATTGAGAATTGAGAGACGGAGCCCTATTCGGCCAATAGTTGTCGGGGCTGGAGGAGAGATGGTATGACCCTGGAATTTGTATTGGATGAGCGGGATGTTAAGTGGCAGTTCACGCGACAACTTTGACAAGCTTCTGGAGACATTATGATGAATTTTGAAAAATACTGGGGCCGAGTTTCAAACGATAAGAGTCAAAAAATAATAATCTGTTTATTCAGTACGTTGTTTCTTACAATATATTTTAGTCGCTTATAGGTGTTACCAATCTGATCAACGGTCCAGTGGTATATTTAGGTTTTTCTTTGACCTAACGAAATAAATAATTCTTAAATTACACGAATTTATCATTGGATTTTAAATACATGGCCATGTGAACTCGTAAACATGTATAAATCAACAAAGACATTAATTTCATTTAATTTTAAAATCTCATTGCAACTCCAACAAATTTTATGCATATAGCCGAACAGAAATAAACAAAAACCCAACGCTCCATCCTCACGAGCATAAACACTTTTAAAACTCTTTGTATAACATCCAATCAACGTAAATGTACCCCATCGTACACACTTCAACTATCGCGTACACTAATATAACTGAGTATAAGTCCAAAAAAAGCAAAAAAAAAGACCTCGACAAAAGAGAAAGGACGTGCCTTGCTCGCTACCGCCATCTGCCAAGTACCGCGCCAAGCACCAGTCTCCCCTCCCCTTCCACCTCGTCCCTCCCCCCGTAGCTTGCAAAGAACTCCTCACGCAATGAACTCTGCGGTCAGCCGGAGCCCCCCCAAAGGGGAATGATATTCCCTCATCCACTTGCATACGACGTACCTCCGGCTCGCACTGACCCCTAATACCCCCCTTTTTCCCAGCTCCGCTAATCTGGTCGCTCGAGTTCTCCCGACCACGTCGTCCGGGGAGCACCAGGCCGGGTTGCGAAGATCGTATATGAAGGGTAACGAACGGAAATGAGGGGAACCAAGTCCAAACGACGACGCTTTTCGGGCGCTCGAAATTCTCCCGGGGTCGTCGCTGGATTTTTGGCCCTTGCAATTGAACGATAAGCGCTGCCTTAAAGCCAGTGGGGTTTTGTCGCTTTGGTGATACGTAGGTGGACTGTGAAATTTGTAGTCTCTCGTTTGCAAGCAGATCTTTTTCACGACTTTTTAATAAACTATTGGCTGGAGAAAAATGCATGATTCGTATTCAAATGAGCAGTTTGATCGACAAGCTTTGTCCAACGTACTTCGACTGTTGACTGGGAGCTCGAGTATAATGTTTTTATTTTGTCCAATAAATTGGTTGATCCGTAATTTAAAAGAAGCTGCGAAACCGGGTTTGTGTCATTTTTGGAAAGAAAACAAAAAATGGGAAGATTTCCTGCTTAGGTCACGCCTTATTATTGCTTCCATTAGTCTTATCCATCCGATTTATTTAGTGTTAAAAAAAGTTAAATTTTTCCGTAATACATTTCATCGCATAAATTTTCTATGAATTCTTAAATTTTTTAATCATCCGAAGATTAGAGGTATAGGACGAATGTTCTGAAGTTTGTATTTGCGTCGAAGCACAAAACCAAAGGTCAAAGTTTTTTAGCCTCCCGCCGTTAGATCTTAAGGTTATCGAGGTGATTAGCCAGGTAAGAATTCCGTCGGAAAAGTTTTTCCGCTCTCTCGAGGGTAGCCGGTAACAACCTGCCGGTTCCCCCTTTTGGCCATGGTTCACCCTTCGAATTGACTCTTTTTTTTTTTTATTGACTTGTTTTCTATTGCACCTCGTAAAATAGAAACTTTGCTCCGCTCGAAAGAGCTCGAGGTGTAACTGCTTTATAGCTGGATGCTCGTAGTGGCACTCGACGATATTGCTCATTGTGCCGAGAAGAACAATGAAGTGCTAAAAAATTTCAAAGTTTTAATTTTAATTTTTTACAGCTCCGTCATTCAATAACAATCATTAATACTCCAAATTTTGTAATTGAACGGGGTCTGTTGTAAATGTGCATCGATGCGCGTTAAAATTTGAGAGTCGATGGTTGAACATGTCTGTATAGCAAATAAATTACAGGAACTAATTTACAGCCTCTGTAATTAGCGCATGGATAAAATGTTTATCGACGCGGCGGATGGTTTACCAACGTAACTCTGAACGCTTGGAAAAATCTCCATAGCCAAGCCTTTTCGTGCACCGGCAATAAATTTGTTAACGATTACAGACCCGCTATTTGTAATGTAAAACCCAACGAATTCACCCGCTTCATTTCGCACGCTTTTATTTCTACGTTTGTGAACACTTTCGTTTTAATATACAGTATGGTCGTACCAATGATCATTGCACTGGGGGAAATTTTGAACAAAAATTTCTACAAGAGAAAATAATGTCGGACGAGAAATCGCCGATGATTTTTGACCAGGGATAAGAGTCGTGCCTGGGATAATTTGAGGTTCTTGATGAAATAGAAAACCAAGTATTCCTTTCTTCAAGCAATGGATCCCCATCGCAGCTGTGATTTTTTTTTTCCAAGTACATAATATAGGTGTGCGAGCAAGTAGAAAAAGAAAAAAAAAAGAAAAGAGGGAGAGAGCGGCAAGGTTTATCGCGCAATTACGAACGTCATTATAGCCGCGTTATACCCGTGTGCTGCGATAAAATTTGTCTCTCCTGCTCTCTCCCTCCCGCACAGCAGCAGCTGCGAGGCTTCTATTTTCGTGCGCTCGACCGAGCGACGGTCAGATATCCGGCTCGGCCCAAGGAAGTAGCAGCGTCCGCGTACGAGCAGCGACCGACGCTTCGTAAAAACCTATCGCGCGGACTTTTGAACTCGAACCGTTATTTCTTTTCAATATCGTTGAAGAAAGATAGTAAACTGCACTCGCCGCCGTTGTCCATAAAAAACTCTCTTCTTGCCTCACTAACAATCCTTGAAGTATCAAATGGTGCTTCGAACCCGAAACAGCTTCAACATGTGCTAGTGGCCGCAGTAACAAGACCCGAAATCACCGTTCCGAACACCGAGCATCGCAAGACCAAACAGCCCCCCCGCCCCTCCAAAAAAAAACGGCCGCAGTCATCGTCTTCGCCCCGTCGGGAAAAAATTAGATCGAGCGCCGTCCATCGGTCCCCTCAGAAACACATACAACTGCAGCCGTGCAGCGTGCCCCGAACGGAGCCGAAGAAGGAGACAGGGGAGGGCCCCTCGCGCCGACGGGCCTCTCCTCCGGCGGACCGCATTATCGCGGAAAGAGAGGAGCCCGTCCCGGTGCTGCCCCGAGAGGGAGCAAGGATGCGCGCTGCCGGCGGCCATCATGCGTGCTCCGTAAAATATGTGTTCTCCGCGCGGAGGAGAGTCTGCGCTGCTGCCTCTTCTTCTTCTTCTCCCGGCTCTGGGCGGGATGGGGGGGGAGGGCTGCAGTGTATGTAAAACGCCGTGGGACGGTGCGGGAGGGGAGAGCCGGACGAAAAGATACACGCTGGGGGGGGGGGGGGG
>JAPYYV010012137.1:0-11891 GCA_030522625.1 Copidosoma aretas | reverse complement strand
TTGTCTAATAAAAATAAGGGCGAGTAACAAAATACATTTGCCATCGTGTAGTTATGAGACTGAAAGTTTAAATACCAATAAAATGCACGTTCATTCAGTCTTCATGCATAGTGTAACAATGCTCAAGCTACACTAGTTCGAACTTGTAAACAAACGTGTGCATAGTTCTGAGCTAGTTAAGTTTCCAGTTTACTTTCGTGTCGCTTTCGTGAGTGTCGCATGTACTTGACACGTTCGAATCGTAATCAAACTATTAAGACTTTCGTGCACCGTGCTTTTCTGTAAAATAGTTCTTTGTTATTTCTAGTGAATTGTTATGCATAGATTATTTGTAGTACGTACAAATTAAAAAAATAGTAAAAGCCGGATAAACAAAAACTGTACTTTTCAAGGTGAGTGGTCAAATAAAAAATTGTATCCTGAATTGTTTTGGTTAAGAAAATCGGAACGAAGTGTCTCTAGTGCTTTTTACGCGGTGTGTTGCAAAACTTTTGACTTCTAATATGGATATATGTATGTGCTGCTCAGTCTACATCACAAATTGGATTCGTTAATCCTATCAGTGTTTCAAATAATCTATCTAAAAGTGATCTGTGTGCGCAAAGTATATCGAACCAAACTATCGACTGTTACGTTACGAAAAATGATGTGACAAGACCGTAAATTATTTGGGCAGTGAATTTTTCCGACAAACAAACTTCGTCAAGATGCGTAGATGCAACGCTATCTTCTTTAAGAAAATACTTACAAACTGTTGTCAACTCAAATGAAAACAAAGAAATCAAATCAAGTAATTTGTAAAATATACAAGAAATTTTGAAAGACGATTTTTTGAAGTCGAAAATTTGTTTTATGTTGTCAGTGATTAGTTAATTGGAACCATTTTTATCAAAATACCAATCTGATTGGCCTATCTTACCGTTTATGATAAACTACTTATTTTACATGATCAAAGACACGATAGGTAGAGTTGTCATGGAGGTAGTATTATTTACGTTTAAACAGTATAAAAGACTTGCAAAAAATTGATTTGTCCCTGAAATCAAATCTTATGACTGCTTCGTCGGTATTGCAGCTTGGGTGATTTCAGTATTACAAAACTTGGTGAAAGTAACTGATTCAAAGATTCTACAGTTTCAAAAAATGCAGAGCATTTATGCTCAAAATTTGTCAAACGCTTTTAGAAGAAACTACTTATACATCTTTTCAGTTACTGATGGGTGCTGCTTGCCTCGCCCCCTCTCTTCCCTCATGGCATGATACTTGAAAACACTGCGAAAAACGCGTTAAAATTGCACTTATTTATTTAGTAGATAAAAGTCGCCTGAATGCACTTGAAGCCAATAAGTTTGAAAAAAAATATTGTCAATTTATTTCGAATTTTAGTGTGAAAAAAAAATAAAAATTTTTTGTCAAAAAAAAAAGATTAAATATTTTTTTATTTGAACTTTGAACTTGCTTGGTATGGAGCAGCGCGTATACATGTGTGGGTGTAATTTTAAAAATTACACACACACATACGTGAAATTAAAAATAATATTAATGTTTATTTATTAGTTTGACTGTAAGACCGATATAAATATTTGTCTTGTTTTAAAAAGAATATCTAAATTCTGTACATTGGAATCAATAATTACAATACAATATAACATACCTATTATAAATTTTCTTTAAAATAAAGATTACGGGTTGTTAAGTACATCAATATTATAAAAATACACAAAATAATTTTTTCAGTTCAAAAAATTTATAGAAATCATTTATGTTTCGTAAACTGCATTCCTATGAATGCATTCTTTTTATACAAAATATCCATTTCCTTCTGTTGTGTCAATATATATTTTCAGTTGAAATAATATATATGAGATATAAAGCAGAAATATTACTAGTTTACAAGTGGCATATCTTTAAAAAAAATTAAAAAATTAATTTCAACGTTTTACAATCATTATCTATTACTTTTTAAAAGAGATTGATAACCTTAAACATTAGAGAAATACTAATTGAAAATTTTTATGCCTTATTTGAGAAGTAAAGCTTACAAGAGAGTAGTTCTCTAATGTTTAAGGTTATCACAGTCTTAGGAAAAACAAATTGATGATTGTAAATCTTTGGGATATTTTACCGAAATGCATACTGACATAAATAATATGCATACATTTTTATATCAACAGTTTGTAAAAAAATCCACACATACTGTTTTTAATTTTTTGAAGGTTATTTCACCGGTAAACTAGTGATAATTCTGCTTTACATTTCATTAATATTATTTCAACTGAAAATATATGTTGACGCAACAGAAAGAAACTGATATGCTGTATAAAAATAATAAAATGATACAGTTTACAAAACATCAATGATGTCTATCGATTTCCTAACGTAAAAAAATTATTTCATGCTTTTTCTTAAATATTTCTGTACTTAACTAGTAATCTTGATTACAAAAGAAAATTATAGTGTAGGTACGTTTTTAATCACATAAGTTGAAAAAGAAAAATAATAAAGAAAAAAAGTATTTTTAATATTTTTGTGTGGTTATAATGACTTAAATTGATCAAAAATGCAATTCTTGGGCATAATTTACTGTACGGTTTTTTAAATTTAGTTTTTCAAGTGTTCTTTTTTTATCGAAAATCTACAAGAAAACCCAAACATTGTTCGTCTACATACAAACATGATTCTAAGATAGGCCAATATATAAACACAACGAGTCCAATGGCATTTACCTATAAAACTTATTTTTCAACGTACAGCGCGTAGTCTTCACACGTGATAGACATTGCTATATTTCAAACAGCTCTGATTTCAATAAACATCGAATAGTAATGAACTTTCTTGCAAATTCTTACCAAGCAAATTTGAGTAGTAAATTTAAAATTATTGATTAGACGAAAAAACACCTCGATTAGCCTATCTTAGAATCATGTTTGTATGTATTGATAGAACACTTTGGCAGAAAATATATTGCGTTTGGAATTTGACTTGATGAGACGAAGGAAATCACCAAGGCCTCCCTGGCGCAAGTGGTAGCATGCCTTCCCGGCATAAAGAAGTTTCCTGGTTCGACTCCGGGGTCGAGGTGTTTTTTTCGTCTCATCAATAATTTTAATTTGACTACTCGAATTTTCTTGGTATGAATGTGAAAAAAAATTTATTAAAATTCGATGTTTATTTAAATCAAAGCTATGAAATGGAGCAATTTCTATCACGTATGAGGCTAGGCGCTGTCCGTTGAAAAGTAAGTTTGATAGGTAAATGCTATTGTTTGTCTACAGATTTTTTGAGGTTATGTGTCATAAAACTCGGTGAAACATACTATGTATATTTTTTTTTTTTCATTTTTACCAAGAATATCTAAGTATGAGACAAAATAAAGTAGATATAATTTTTTGGACTAAAATAACTTTGATTTGAATGGAATTTAAAAAAAATACATAGTTTATGAATTTCGTAACCCCAAAAAAAATTGTTTATGCTTTATGAATAATTCTCCTCCATTCTATTGGTGACCCCGACGATGAACATTTAACGCAACTTTCTGATAGAGTTCCAGCCCTCAGGTTCAACACATGGTGAGTGCGTCGTATTGCGGTGCCTGATCACTTCTGCACCGCACCTATTCTTAACAACCTAGCTCGCAGTTTTCCTATATCAAAATTCGCGTATCGCATTTCCGTATTCTCTACGGTGGGTCCTCGCAAGCATTGCTAATCCCACGACAAGTTACATACTCTCGTCAATCGCAGGCACACGCAGAGCTATATCATGTCACATGCGCACACGCTCACACACACGCTAGAGCAACGTGTTCGCATCAATCGCGTTAATCGCATCAAAAAGAGCGTAGCAAATTCAGAGATCAAACACAACATTATCAATTTCTTTCTCCCCTTTTCGTGCCTTCACATCTCGACATCATTCTTTCATAACGTTACTCCTCACAGTTCACACCCACATCGTAACTGGGTGGGGTGTATTGTGGTAGCTCAGACAGCCCGCGCTAAAAGACGCACTTTCCGCTCCATTCGCCAGATGGCCTAGCCTTAAAGTCGCATTCCGTCAAGCGGCGAAAAACGGCCTTGGTTAATATATATGCGCAATCATTATCATTTGATGCCGCACTACTCAGATAAAGCTGAAAATAGCCACCACATCCTAGCCGCTAAAACATTCTATACCAAATTCTACTTTGTGTACCCTTGAAACTATGCTGTGTACTCTTACAATTTAGTAAACTAAAGGGGTACATGGTCTATTTGTAAGGGTACACAATAGGGTATAGGCTGTTTTAGCGGCTGGGGTTCGGCGGCTAGTTTCCGCTTCATACTACTCAGGTGTCTAAGGCAGGGAGCACGTCGTCAGCCTTAGTGATGTGTCCAGGCGTGCTCTCGGGACAAAACATCTTTTTCTCTTTCTAGCAGACAACACAATCTCTACATTGGTACCAACACATTACCATTATCCTCAAAAGATAATTATCATTTTGGGATATTTTCTTCGATCCCAGTTGATTATGTTACAAAAAAATCGAAAATCTCCCACTGTGCAGCATGGGCATATTGTACACCTTCCAGTAAAGGAAGGTACACTGGAAAAAAATTAGGTGGACCGCTCACCTAACCTACAGTTTGAGTACCTCCCACTACATCGGGTGGTCTGCTCGTCCCGGGTAAGCAGCTCACCCATGACTCGGGTGGCTAAGCCGTAGGTGAGCTGCTCATTCGTGACGGGCTAGCAGACCACCCGATGGAGCGGGAGATACTCAAACTGTAGGTTAGGTGAGCGCAGCACCCAATTTTTTTCCAGTGTAGCCCACCTCTTAGCTTAGTGACTCGGCGTATGGTTATCGCCTCTCTTACCAATCTTTACCGGCGTTTCTAGCGGGACAGCGCTACGGCAGCCTTATATCGAGAGTTTATAGTGTTATGAAGCACTCGGACACATGTCCAGGGTCCCTAATTCAGAACTTGTCGACTCACGAGCGTGGTATTTCTAGTACCATATGGTGGTTACTGATGCCTGTAACAAAACAAAGCTAAGAGTAGTGTTTGATGCCTGCCGAATGGCTCAATCATTGTTTGAACGATTATCTACATTATGGCCCAGTCCTGCATACCGACCCCTTTCTATTTTTTTAAGCTGGTGCTGGTATCGGTTTGTCTTTACGGCAAACATAGTCAAGATGTTTCGTCAGATTGCCTACAAAATACCTCTATCGCAGCTTACGTATCTTACTGTGCCACGGTGGCTGGGCACATCCACTAATCAAGGGTACGAGTTACACGGGTTTGCTGACGCATCCAAACGCGCCTACAGAGCAGTCATTTATCTAAGAGTTCAAGATGAAAAAGGTCAAGTCAGTACTTCCATTTTGATGGCAAAGTCTAAGGTGGCTCCCGTGAAGACTATTGGCATACCTAACCCAGAGTTGTGCGCTGCTGCTCTTCTAGTATGGTTGAGTAAGCATCCTAGGCAGTGGAAGACTTTTGTGGCGAATAGAGTAGCGCCCATACAAACAGAACTTCTCTCAGCCAGGTGGGCACAGTTCAATCGCAAGAAAATTCTGCAGATCTGGCGTTTTGGGACAGTTTGCCGGCCGAATTACTCAAGGCCACACTCTAGTTGCAGGGACCGGCCTGGCTGATCCAGAATTCGACTTGCTCAGTCATACTATCTTGAATCGAAACTAAACTTGATATCTAAAAATAAACCTCAAAAACACCCATCGTGTTCGTTAAGACCTATATATGACCCTCAATTCCGTATCATTGAAGTAGGGAGTATAATGGAACATTGACAGCTCTCTTATAAACGTAAGTATCCTCCTATCATTCCTCGACAATTAGCGTTAGTTCCACTATTTGTACGATTTTCACATAAACGCTGCTTCTATGGGGGACCCACTTTCACAAGTAGTACCTTATCTTATTTGGGTTTGTTTGATTGGTAAGAACCGGCTATTAAAAACTCTTTTGCGGCAATGCATTCCCTGCCACAAAGTTAAACCCTTGTTCATACACCAATTAACGGGTGATTTACCATCTGATTGATCTAGGGCACGTCCCTTTTCAAAGGCAGGCCTTAACTATGCCGGGCCAATCCAAGTATATTCCAGTAAAGGCAAAGGCATTCGATCTTCCAAAGGATATATCGCCTTTTTTGTCTGCTTCGTCACTCAAACTGTCTATCTTAAACACGTAAGCGAACTTATCGCTGCTTATTTCATCTTTGCATTTTGCCGATTTGTCAGTCGTAGAGGACATTGCGCCCACTTATACAGTGATGACGCCACCAATTTCCTTGGTGCCGACCGTTATTTGATGGAAATGTTTCAACGGTCTTCTGAATTTTACAAAGTAGTTGCTGAATCTCTAGCCAGCGATGGCACTGATTGTTCATTTATTCCTCCTTCAGTCCTCACTGTGGTAGATTAGGGGATACCGATATCAAGTCAACTAAACACCACTCGCGGCGAGTATAAGGTAATCACACGCTGACATATGAAGAATCATACACATTGTCAGTGATGGGAAAATTGGATGAAAATGCTGATATATATATATATATGTGTACAATACAAGTATAATACATGTAATGTACTGTACTATACGCGCACAAATACAAATTATTTGCACATCTTATTTACTGTAATATTCAGAATATACAGGGTAATACATGGAACTGAAAGAAATTTGGGAAATATAAACTGACCCTAACGCGGCTACAACGCGTAAACGTGAAGGTACTTTTCTACGAGACAGTGACAGCATTCTTTGAACATAATTCAATGAAAAAATATGTTTGTTTGCAAGTAGTAACGAAGTATATGATTTTTATAATTAATTTAAAGTTTTTGTTCATTGTATTCAAACAGTTTTACTGTTCGATGGCAGATATTTCTAATCTTCAAGTATACTTCACGATATAAATACAATAGTTTAATATAAATGCACATTTGATGTTTTTTTTTTTAAAAACAAAGCTCAATAAATTGCTTAAAATTTTTTTTTTCCATGTCATTCACCCTTTTTTATTGTAAAATCAATAGATCTGCAGTTTGATTAATAGATTAAATCCTAAAACTCTTGCTTACTACCGACAACAGATGTAACGAATAATTGTGCATGTGATTTAATTTCCGTACATGGCTAGTTTTACAAAAACTATTATTTCATAAAGCCGCCATTACAAGATCACATTTCGTGTCAGAACTATTTTTTTAACAGTGTAAACAAATAATTTTTAAATAAGGTTTGGCGATGAAATCAAACAACCTTTTGGTACATGGAGCCTATGTGTTAACTTGATTTATTTCGTTATTTTATTTTTCATGAAATGGCCCATGCACATATATTAAATGTGTGAATCCAGGACAGTGATGTGAGTTGACCAGTCAGAAAAATTTTCCTGACGTCAGTGTCAGTTTTACCGTCAGCTTACCGTCAATTACCGTCATATTTCTTATATCAACTGTAAAATGACCGTCAGGACATTTTCTGACAGGTCAGTGATCAACATATTTATTTATAGAGTGAAAGATTCAAGTATAAGTTATAATCATGTTTCATTTATTTACAGCTTTTACATAATATAAATTATATCACTTTTTAAATGACTCGATCGTAATGTTCGTAATACTGTCTTTTAAGCAACTAGTCAATCAGATAAATTAGTAGATTTTAGAAAACGTCAGATTCTGGCATTTCTGATTCTGACTCAGATTCTGTATCTGGGTATTCTATATTTAATAAGTTTTGAACCTGATCTTCTGGCTCTTTATGCAAGGTATCGGATTATAAAATTCTCAAATTATGAGCAGCATAAGTAATTTCATCTGCACGTTCGGTATTTGATCGGTTACGTTTGGAGCTATGAATCCATTCGTGAGTAATAAACGAGTGATCAGTAGCTGCTGACGAGCATGGTAGATTTAAAATCTCACTAGCGACCTTACTTAGCAAAGTGCTTTTACAAACACTTTTCCACCACAAGTTCATAGAAAGTATGTTCAATGAGCTTTTAATGAATTCGTTAGCCCAAATACCAGAATTTGCTTAACATTTAGCTAGTTCACGCATAACTTGTCACTCATTAAGGTTAAGCTTTTTTTCTACCTTTAAAATAAGAGCTTGCCCTTGTAAGTCTTGATCCAGGTTTAAATTTTTGCCCTTACTATTCAGATCCAAAAAATTTTCAGCAAAATGAATTGGCTGTAACGCCATTCTAGCTCGTTTTACCAATTTTAGTTTCATGAGATCAAACTCACTCTGACTCAACAAAGCAAACGAAACTTCATGGTTATGTTTATCAAAATGATCGCTAAGTTCTCTGGAAATTTGGCAAGTTTGACTTAATCTTGACTTGTTGGATTTAACGATCATGATTGCAGTCACCATAGGCTTTATGTATATTAAAACCTTTTCTAACGAAGGTTATTGGTTTTAAATTGGCTCTTGGATCAATACATAATTCTTTCAAATTTCTTTCATTTATTTTCAAACCCTAGAAATACTGCAATGATGGTCCCCAACGCGTTTTACCGAATAACTTTAAAGAAATCTTTGGACTCGTTTTATCAATAATCTCATCAGACTTATTTTTATTTTGCATATAAGTGAACAATGGGCCAAGAACGTGAGAACATTTTATTTCTTTTACGATTGACACAGCTGCTTTAAATACTTTATCAGCACTCAGCTGCTTCAAGAAATCTTTCACTAAGAGATGCAAAATATGCGCTAAGCAACCGTAAAAGAAAATTGCATCATTTTTATATTTTGCTTCTAATATGGACCAAGCTGCTTTCATTTTCGATTTGTTGCCAGTCACAACACCTAAAACTTTTTTGGTTTCGACACTTTCGATCACTTCAGAAATCTCGTTAGCTGTATAAATAGCAGTTTGTTTGTGAGCCTTTCTTTCTAATGTCTTAAAGAAAACGGGTGGTGGCGTTGTGAGAATAAAATTCATTATTCCCTCATTTCTAATATTAGACCAACCGTCTGCAATCCCAGAGTTAACGCATTTCTTATTTTTTTATCATATTCGATATCTTTATAAACTTCATCCAGAAGAGAATTAGACAGTTGGTATCCCATTGACAAGGAAAACCATGGTCTCAATTAAAAAAAAATTCTTGCCAATATTTACTTTTAGTAAGCTGCAGCGGTACTTAAACCTGAAGCGTTGATTTCCGTAGCCAATAATTTTTGACACGAATTAATTTCATTAGGAGACATGTTATCAAAAAAACCTTTGAATTTGGCTGCTTCTCTTGTCAAATCATCACGTGCAATCGGTGCAACCTCTAACTGGCTCGAGTTGTCTAGCATACTTTTTGATCTTTGAAGTTAATCATCTAGAAATTAAAAGTGGATATTGAGTGAACATACATTATTTTTATAATTATTTAATAATAGCGAAAAAATCGATAATATGTAAGTTTACCGTTTTTAGCATCCAAAAGATTATCAGATTTAGAAATTAAATCAATACTTCTTTTGAAGTTCATCTTGGAACCTCTTTTTTGATGTAATTTTTGTCGCACGTCGATTGGACACTTTTTTCAACCTTCTGCTAGATGTTTCTCCATCCTCGTAACATGCTCAGCATAATGAGTGTTGCAGTGATTACATGCATATGATTGCAGTTTTTGATTTGGTTGTAAAGGCAACCTGGTAAAACTTTGTTTTAGAATGATTGGCAGTGCCATTCCAGTTTCTAATAAAAAGTTTGAATAATATAATTGTTATGACATTTCAGCGTGTATATAAGGTTATGTTCATTTTACATTTTTTCGTTACACTTGTCTTTAATTTAATTTGTAGTATTAAAGGTTCAAATAACTCGTTATGTATAGAAATATAAAAAAGCTCACCTCAGTCACTAGTGTCACTACAACAGCTCTATGACTTAAAAATCGAGGTAAAAATACACCTTGAACATTTCTGTAGGCTCTGTATGCTCAGCGAAGCCAGCTCAAATACCATGAAAGTATTTTTGGAAGTTTCACTGTCACGGCAGAAAAAATTTTCAGGATCTGGGCCTCGAAGACGTCGGAGGTTGGAGGTTGCAAGAATATCAGGATTGGTAGGTAGATTTTCAAACGAATAATTGTACCGTAGTGTCCGTAGTCCTCGTCGCTGCTCGAGTCGCGATGTCGTGTATAGTAGCCTGCTTTTGCGCAGTACTTACCATCTGAAGGTGCCAAGGTGGATCCGTGGGTATGTACGACTGGCATGTACACTAACCGGATTTTAATTCGTTCCCCGCGAAATTCAAATGGTCTACTAACTTTACACGAAAGTGAGAGGAAAGAGAAAACTGCGCAGGTGGGCCAATTAACGTCCACGAGCTCGCTATACCTATCTTTCTTGTACGACTATATAGATGTGAGTTTGACGGTCAGAAAAAATTTTGACCAGTCAGAGGTCATGGTCAATCAAATTATTTTGGGTCAGGTCAGAGTCATGACTGTTGACCGTTCAATTGACTGCTCGATTGATCAACTTACATCACTGATTCAGGATCGACATGATACGATGAACGACCAATGATTGCGCAATGGGTTGTACGAATAGGCCGGATTATTTGAATCTATTAATGTATAGCATTGTATGATTAAGGCGTGCGTATTATACATATACTACACAAATACAAGTAAATGTATTATACTCTTTGTATTATATGTACCCACTGACATTGTTAACCGAAGTTGAAGCCAGTCTCAACTCTTGACCCCTCGCTTCCATGACTGCCGATAAAAGGATCTTCAGGCCCTCCACGTCGGCGCATTTCCTAATCGGCGAGCCAGCTATTGTCAGCTGAAAGTAATAAAGCTACTTTCCAAAGCACATAAGCAAGAAGGCTACTTTTCGAATGATAAAGCAAGAAGGTTACTTTTCAAACTATTCGGCAGGAAGGTTACTTTTCAAATTAAAAGGCTAGAAGGTTACTTTGCAAAGTATAATTTCAGTATAATAATCAGCAAATTGATTCGGATTCAACTGTTTGTTTGCTAAATATAAATCTTCTATTTTCTTCACATCAAATTGTAATTTTTTATTGTAGCACTGTTTTAATTTTTTTCACCTAGAAACTTCAAAAAGTACCCATTTACATATTCTACAGTATAAATAGAAGGCACGTACTTGAAGCGTATCAACATAAACCATAATTCTATATTTAGAAATCCAAGACAAAAATGAATTAAACTTATAAAACTTTAATTTATTGTAATTAATTGACTTTCAAACAAGTATACCGTTTAGTATTTAAAAGTATAATCAGTATAACCAACTTAAAATATAAAGAAAAAAAAATATTTTTGAAAAGTAACTTCTTGTCTTTTAATTTGAAAAGTTACCTTTTTGCCAAATAATTTAAAAAGTAACCTTTTAGTCGAATAGTCAGAACGAATTCGCAACAATTTTTGGAAACGTTGATCGGATGAATACTTTCAGCACTTACAAGAGCCTACGAAGTAGGAGGATCCAACCGAGAATTTAGCCGTTGGTAAGCTGGTCTTGGTTATGATCGTTAACCTCCAGCCAAATGGCCAACAGCCCGAATCATTCAGGTACATGCAGGACCTGATAATCTCGACCGAGTAGTTAGCTAAAACGGCCACTAGTATTCCTCGATGGCATTTGTCTAGAATTCTCCCATTGGATATGGAGGGTGATAAAGAGCTAGTCGTACAAGATTAAGTCACTTAGAAAATCATATTCGTCTTCAAACGAATAGGCGGGCAGAGCGTTGGCGCTTGAGTTAAGCCAGGGGTACTCAAAAGGGACACCCACCCAGTTGTAACTGTATGCTAAAGTGCTATATATAGGTATACTTTAGCATACAGTTACAACTGGGTGGGTGTCCCTTTTGAGAACGCTGAG
>JAPYYV010012136.1:0-13853 GCA_030522625.1 Copidosoma aretas | reverse complement strand
ATAAGCCTTTACGCACGAGTTTCGAATACTATTTTTCCGTCTGATAACCCAAAATCAAGCGGTGAAAGTGCTATTTTGAGGTTAGAAGACGGAAAAAGCATTTATTTGATGCAACAAATATTAAATTGTTTTATTTGTTTATATAATTGCGTAAAAAACAGTAAAAAAACAGTGTCACAAAGCTTAAAGTACTTGTACAAAATTTTTCCCTTAATTCTGAGGCCGAGGGTGTACGGAATAGAAAAAAATTTATTTCTGAGGTGTGCCTCAAAAGTAATTTTTATTTCTTTTTATTACGCGTAAAGGCAAATTTGGGTTGGATTTCCTCTGATACCTTTCATGGTTTTTCGTATTTTTATTCAGTACGTATGCACAAAATGATAATCTCATCTATACATACACTTGACCAATTCAATGTAGCAATCTTCAAAAGTGATCGTGAAAATTTACAAAAACTTGTTGGGTCAATGGTTAATTTTAAATAATGAACACAGCCAATAATCAACGAAGCGAAAATTATTTTGAGAACTAAGAGTTGTTGGGGCGAAGAAGAATAATTTAATGCAGTTTAGAAAAAATACTCGGAACGACGAAAATTATAGTTCAAGCCCAGACACTCGAACGTAAGGTCGAAGGCGCAGTTAACAGGGGGGGGGGGGGGGGGTGTGCAATTATTACCGAATGAAGAGGCTGCGAGAGAGGCGCACATGAAAATAAAAAAAGGATAAAAATAAGTGCAAGAAGGAACCCAAAAGCGCACTCGGTCTCCCGCAAATGACACAAGCTGCTCGCCCGCTTTCGCCTTTTACAGCCGCTAATTCGGAGCAAGCCTGCGTGTCGTTTCCTCCCTGCTCCAGACGCACATTATGAGGGCAAGTGTTATTTCTTCGACGTATACTCCCTCACGATGGACGGACAGCGAGAAAGAGTTGCGGTGTGCATGTGCCCACATGTGAGCTATATACGGAATTTCGCCGAAAAAATAATAGGCCAGGCTGGTCCTGGGACCCGCACGACTCGTCAGAAGAGCCTGCACCTATTCGCAGACTTTCTCCTCCCCACCACCGTCCTTTCCCTCGTCATTCTTCCGATTCCTCTTTTTTTCCGCAAACATTACGCCCGCAAGTCGTGTGTGCAGCGTGTGTGTATGACGTATAGACCGCGGCGATGACGAGGATGCACAGGTGTATACATGTAGGTATAAGATCGTCTGACAGTGGACCGAGACGAGGGTGGACTATTAAGGAATTATCGACGCAGTCAGGATGGAAAATTGCGATGAGCGTCGAGGCTAGCGCGCTTTCTAGAGAGCCTTCGTCTCTTTCTTTCTTCTGCGCGGTATACGGGGAATTTCACCACAGCAATTATAATTAAATTGCGTTGTGGTAAATCGTTTACGCGACGAATTTCGTGCTTGAGAAAAAAATTGCATCCCTGAAGTTTGAAGATTTGACGTGTGCGCTGGAGATGAAACGTAATTTTCGTGGTGAATTATATTATCTAACAATCTTGAGACATGATGATTGAATTTTTTTAAGGGTTGTTATGACAGGGGAAACTTTTTTGTATTTATAATAATTTTTTTTTCATAATAATTTTACTAACTAATTCCCCGAAAAGTGAAGGTATCACTACCTTTGTACATCTCAATCAAAGAGTCACATTCTGTAACGTTAAACAAAGGTGTTACGTTTGATACAGCAGATAGCCAAATTGAAGGAAATCATTAAATAGCTATCACGTTTCATTCTAAAAGAATGGACTTCAGCATAAAAGTTTATCGGAATTAGATTTAATGGTAAGTCAGTCTGATCATATTTACAGATTCCTACTTAGAAATAAGTAAGTTTTTCTTGGGTGGATTTTTTAAACAGAACCATTTCAGATGTATCTATGATCATGCCTCTAATAGAGTGATAATCCAGAAGAAGAATCTACATTCTGATGACTCTGTACATGATCAGAGTTTCAACTCGATGTCAAAGTAAAATTCTACAATCTTAGTGATTGAAAATCAGCTTTTTCGTCCACGAACTATTACCAGGATTTTGCAGTGTCAGTAGTAACCCACCTAGCAGTAATTCCAGTCAATTTTTCTCAACTGTGATAATTGATAGAAGTGAAATTTCGTCCTCCAGTCAACGTGTGCCGATCACTGGAATATGTCAGCAAGGGATAGAAATTTAGAAAAAAAAGAACAGAAATGAAAGAACATTTTGGGAGTGAGCTTACAAAGTTAGTAACGAGAAACATTATCACTCGTATGCAGTTAATTTGGTTGAGACGTACTATTGAAGCACACAGCTCCAGGATTTCAGAACTTCCTTAAACTTAGATACCATCACAGACAGGACACAACTACACAAGCTTTTGTTTTGTACAAAAGAGGAACACCCGAACATGCATACATATAATCTTTGGTATCGGCACACGGAGTATCTAAAAGACCAAAGGTGCTCCAAAAAGAGCTCCTGCACTCTCAAAACTCTTGTTTATCCGAACATAAATACGTACCATCGCAAGATATAGGTGTATTCCGGGTCGCGCCTTCGATCGGCATGCACACAGTGGTGCAGCTGTTACTGGATAAGAATAAATAATAGTACACAAAGTCACGCTTAACTGCTGTTCAGTCCATTGTACGTGTATTCATGTGCACATATCCATTGTAGCTACGGTCGAGAGATCAGCCGTCGAGAAGATGTGGGGTCCAGACAGAGGATGCAGGAAGGCCCGCAAGACATCACGACTTGCTCGATTTACGAGCCTGAGCTTGCTGCACTTTGGCATATATACGATGATGTAGCTGAGGGGCTGGGATGGCGCGATTGATAACCTTATCTGTCCATCGCATTCTGATTCCCTCCTCTTCTTTCTCCTCCCTTTACCTTTCTCTTGAAAGCAGAGCAACTGTATTGTTAGATCAGCTTCATCCTTACCTTCATTTTGGTGTCTGAGTACAGTAGAGTAGATTCCAGGGGCTAGTCAAGGACCTGATATCTCTTCGGCTGTGCTATTCTAGCTACCATTAAGGAAAAGTATGCAAACCTTCCTTCTGGCAAGGATTCGTTCATAGAGCTCTTTGGGTATCTACTACGTCCTTCTGTTTCTCTTGTCTTGTCAAAACCATTATTGAGCTTAAACGATTGAAAAAAGGAGTCGAGAAGAAGATAGAGATAATTGGAAGCTCGTGGTTTTTATAAAAAATCCAGTTGTTACATTTACTGTTATCTCGTTATTAATAGTAGAATTGAAGTGAGGTTGCGGAACGTTTGAGCGCAAATATGTCTTTAAAATTTTGACGATACTCCAAGCTCCGCTTTATATCTGTCACTTTTTGTAGCCATCGTAACAATTAAAATAAATTACTGAAAGAATGATGGACAATAATTGTAGGATAAATAGTATATCGAGGGACTGTTGTGATCGCCCTGGTTGGATGCGCACCAGGTGCGAACGCTATTTTTCCTACCGAGGGCGCAGTAAACATCCAAAGGTGACCAAAAACGCCCCGAGGTAGGAAAAATATATTACACTTCTACATTGTACCTAGAAATTAAGAAAACTAGTCGGGGTGATTTGATTCTGCGAAATCTCTTGCCATCAGAAGATATTCCTTGTCACTAATATTTGTCTACAAATCGTATTAACTATTATGACAATGACTCCTCAAAATTTCGAGTTCAAATTAGCATAAGACATTTATAGTCTCAGACGATTTACAGATTCGAAATTGAAAATCGTATCCTCATTGATGAAAAAAGTTCATAAACTTTTACATGCCATTCAATCCACTCTAAAACAACAAAATAGAATCAAAAAATCCTGCAGTCACTTTACGCCTCGTAAACTAAGTGTGTCGGCCAAGCACGTAATTTTCAAAGAGTCATTGCTGCAATCCTTGTCGTCGTGGTTTTCGAACCATCATCGGACGAAACCACTCTAGTCTAGAGACCTTATTCAAACACCTCAGCCCCCCATCGTATATTTGTACACCAACCATGCACATACAACGCTTACACCTGCATGCAAGTGATAAAACTGCAACAGATAATCCACACAATATACGTGCTCGCGCATACAAAGATTCATAAAGAGCTAAATGCACCCAACAATGCGACGGACCACTGCTCGAGCAAACAAGAAGAAGAAGAAGAAGAGGAAGAAAAGAGCAGAAGGAGAGAAGGCAAGGAAGAAGAAGAAGAAGAAGAAGAAGAAGAAGAAGAAAAAGAAAGGTCCCGCGCTCGCGCGCGCGCTGGGTGTATGTAAGAGGGGCCTGACACGCGATGCTTGCCTCGAGGGAGTCAATCACGTGGCCACGGCGGCGGGGGCGGCTTGCCAGAACAGAGGAGATAGAGCGAACCCGGCCGTTCATCTGGCCCTCCATCTCTCCGCTCTTTCTCCTGTGAGAGAGAGAGAGCCACCCCCGACTACTCGGCTGATATGCCCCCTGGCACCCTTAGCGGGCCCAACCTGCACTCAAGACTGCAACTCGCTCTCCCCGTCCCCCCTCTACTCATCCCTCAACCTTCCTCCTCCGCCCCAACCACCATTGCGATCTCGATCTCTTCTCTCTCCGTTCAACTCGACCTTGCGCTCCTTGGTTCTCTCTCTCTCTCTCTCTCTCTCTCTCTCTCTTGTTCGCAGCTCCACCGCACTCTGCTCTTTTTGCTGTGTTTTTCTTCGCCACTACCGTCGCTGCTGCTTCTGCAGCCCTTTTGAAAAAATATTTCTCCCCCTCTCTCTCTTTCAGGGTTCACCTCTCCCTTCGTCTTCTCTGTGGCGTTGTAGTGTGTTCCGCTTCCTTTTCTCCACAATAGCTGAGGGGCACTGTGATTACACTTGTGTCCGAAACGTGCACATGCACCGACAAGACGAGATGCATTACGGCATCCCCGATCGAGTCCGCCTTCTAATGAGCACTAGCAAGACCTACTACTTTTCTTGTTTTATTATTCTTCATTTTTCTTATGGAAAAAATGATGCTTACGTACTAAGCATCGTATGGAAGATACTTGGAAGGAATCCGTTTGGGTAGTATGACCCTGAGATGATGATTGCGCAACTGTAGGAAGTCCAAAGTAACAATGATTCAATGCGTAAAAGAGATCCTTGTAATGATTGTCATTGGGTGTTACGAATGTAAGAGAAAGTTTGTAGTTAACGGGCGTGAAAAAAGTATCCCTCAAGAGAAAGGACTTTTACGACTGGGACCTTCTGTCTTGACGTAGCCGGAACCACTATGCACCTGTTTGCCGAGCCGAGAACCAGTAGACTTTTTTCCATTACTGCCTGCAGGAAGAAGGCGTGCCGATTTTCGCTTGACTTTTTCAAGTAGTAGCCCTGTGAGGATGCGACATTCGAAAAGAGGTAGCCATCACCGGAGGGGTAATTGAATGTCTCAATCTTGTGTTTAGTCCTGATTGCAGAGTACTCTGGTCCTCAAACTAAGTATCGGGGCCGAGAGTCCCTGGGGGACGCGTATAACAAGAGTTGACATTCACTTTGCAGATGATTGTACGTAGAAAAAAATGAAAGTCCTCCGTGACAAGGTTCTTTGCTGTTTGGGTTACCCGGATCTTTTTTTTCTGCGTGAATTTTTTGTGGATAATTAGTAATTGATTTAAGCAGAATCATCAATAAAATAAAATGAAGTTTGCGCTAGGAATTTTTAACTTGTGATGGCTTGATAGAGAATGAGAAAAAGTGTTAATTAACTTTCATTAAATCACTGTTTTTTCACTCTGTTGATATCTTATGTAGTTCATGATACAAGTGATTTTCAAACGATTTTGTTGAAACTTTTTATTTAAATTATATCTGCTAATACTTAAATGGATGGTCTAGCCAGACCCTACTCACTTGGGATCTTTGTATATAAAGATTGATTTTTTAACATAATAGACAAACCTGAGCACACTTTGCATCACGTTACTCTCATCTAACCAATATTGCTAGGACTTTCCATAGCTCAACGTTGACGTTCTAGTAAGTCAGGAATCGTTTTTAAAATTAATAAGCGTACTTACGCCTCCCCAAATTTTGGTATTCCCTAGGTTCGATTCTGTATTTACTTTAGATACTGACGCTTCAGATCATGGCATTGGATCAGTTTTATAGCAGAATCAAGATGGTAAGGAAAGGGTTATAGCTTATTATAGTCGCGCGTATAGTCCATCAGAAAAAAATTATTGTGTTACTCGTAGAGAGTTATTAGCGATCGTTGACTCAGTGAAACATTTTGTTGCTGCTTGTATGGAAATTAATTTTTAATTAGAACTGATCATTCTGCTCAGTACCGTTCAGAATGGTTTTATCTTGGCCTCAACTTAAAAGTGGCTCATTTTTCTGAGACAGGATACAGAGTATAGGCACCTTGCCAGTCACGAAACTAGTGCTACTTGCGAATCTTTTAACATGCATGGGCGAAATCTATATAAATCTTGAAAATGCAAGTATACAGCTATACATTTTGAAATTGGCTTGCATGAACTCACAGGTTGCCCATAAGTAAAGCCTTGAAGTTGATTTAAGTTGGCATTGATATTTCAAAAGCTAATCTTGACCATTGTACTAAAAACTGACATTGAATACAATATACCTTTAAAATCACGTGCAAAAATGAAAAAGTCCCAACCATATCAGTTCTGCAGTATAATACTGAATAAAAGTAATCTCAATCACAATGAAAAAGAATAGGATAGCTAGTACGGAAAACTGTCAACACTGCGTTCTTATAGGTTAGTGCGAGAAGGTTATGTGTAATGAAGCTACTATGAAAAGACCTGAGCCATTAATTAGCTAGTTAAATTATACCAGACTACAAAGTTGATTCCTTACTTAAGCGGTCGAACTCAAGGATCATCTAGCGAACGCAAGATTATCAATCTGTCAGAAATGAATCAGTCGTTGCAGAATAAGCCTAACGAAAAAAAAGTTGGAAAATCTACAGATAAAAATAAGTTCACGCTCAAAAATAACAACGCACGAGTGACCGGAGTGATCGAAAAAAAAGGATCAGTACAAACAAGTATAAAGCACGAGACAACACAGTAGTTGCAGCCCCGCAGCCCACTTTCGACTCGATCGTCGTAAAACGATTTCTGGAATCCCAGGACCACGCATCCAGACAGATCCTCCGCAGCGCCGCTACCGCGCCAAGCACCAAGCCGGACAGTCACGCACCCCCGAAACCATAAAAAAACATCCCATATCCATCAGACGAGGAAAAAAAAAAGCGAGGCGAGAGCCGAGGGAAGAATAAATGCATTGCGCCCGCGGACAACCACCACCACCAGCAGCAGCAGCAGCAGCAGCAACAACCAAACAATTAATCCCGGAATATCCCACGGGAGCGAGCGCGAGTTCCCTGACGGGAGTCCGCCGCACGGCAATTCGCATTCCACATTCCTCTCAGCGGACCATCACCGCGGCCACCCTCGCATTACGCATATAACCGGTGCACATGCACGATGGCCCTTCCTGCACTGCAACCATATATATATACATATATTGTGCACATGTCATGTCCCGCGGGCGGGCTCGCAAAAAAGCGCCAGCGGCCCGTACTTACTTATACACGTGCGGGTTATACCCGTGCTCATATGTGCATACCGCGCATCGAACGCGAATTAAGAGGAATAATAAGTAGCAGCGGTGGCGGCGGGGAGGGCGAGTCACGCCATACAGGGCCCCTGGTAATAAGAAAAGCGGCGGTGGCGTATCCGCGAGAACGGCAGCGTCCCGAGATGAGATGATCGTAGATCTTTTGCAGAAACGCAGTGGTTTCGCCCCCCCCCCTCCCCCAACTGACGGTGGCGTAATTAGGCTAGCCCCCCCCCCCCAACTTCATGCATATAATGTGTAGCGAGCCGAGCGCGCGGCTCATTTCGCAGCCCACGGCGCTATTATGAACGCCGAGTACAGGTAGGGTACACTGCCCGGCACGCATATACATATACATAATACGCACGAAGGTACGGTAAGCGAGAAAGAATTACACTTACAGACGGACGCACATACGTGTATGCACGTGTGCCCGGGCTCTCCTGTCGTTTCCTCCATCCTCCTCCCTTTTCCTCCGAGCGGGGATGTATAATAAGCGCGGGCGGAGGCACACTGCAGCAGCAGCTTCGGGGCCGGCTGTATGTAAATGAGCGAGTGAGCGAGCGTGGGGGGAAAAACCCCCCCCCCCCCCCCCCCCATCTCTCTGCACGCCCGGTTCAATAGACCTTCGACCCTTAGCTCCGGATAATTTGTTTACGAGCAAAACGGACAACAGCGGCTATCCGCCAATACCCCCCCCCCCCCCTATAATGCTCCTCCGAGAGGCCCCTTGGGCCAACTTCTCCTCCGTCCGTCCCCCCGCAGCTTCTTCTCCTCCTCCTCGCTGGACCTTGATATTCTTGTGGTCGCCCTGCAGCAGCAGAGTATACATACAGCGCGGGGGGACCGGTGCAGCCGCTATGCGATTTACATACGATTATCCCAACGGAGGGCAGCGCACACCCACGCCATCGAGCGTGTATAATACGGCAGAGGCAAGCGGCGGAGAGATGAGCAGGAGGAGGAGGAGGCGACTCGAGGGCCTCGGGACGTCGCGTCGATGAGCAGAGGCGCGCGGTGCGTGGGCCGCTCGGTAGGACCCCGGCATCCTGAAGAAGCCCGGGCGCGCCCTTCGGGCGACTATCCCCCCCCCCCCCCCCCTGCTCCCGGGGTACAATAATATCGCGAGCGCGTGCGTCGCTCTTCGGGTGTGCCGCGTGGGCGCGGAGAGGAGTTTCTATTGAATGTTCCCGGGCTCGCGGGTCGACCCGCTTCCAGACCTGGGAGTTTCTGTACGCGGGGGGGAGGCCGCTGATCGGGGCCGATCGTTGCGCGTGCAATCTTGGATCGCGCGTCGGCTGAACGTCGTTGGGGCGGCTGGACGGGTGTATCGGGACGTGGGAGCTTGCGGCTGTCTGTTTGTTCTGTTCGTAGGATCGTACAGGGGGTTTGGGACGGGATTGAGCGGTGTAATGGTGGAGTGTCGGAAACGATCTTGCGCTTCGATCGGTTGATTATGAGCGTTATGTATCTCATCGTGCTAAGGCATTTAGAGAATCGAACATGCGTTAAGTATATTACTGCTGCCTGTTCGTATTCATTATTTGATTGTGTGAAAAATTGTTTATTCTTATTGGCATGTCCTTCCTCGTATACTAATTCAATGACTCTTATGGGCACCCTGTACCAGTTTTGTGTGGTTTATCTGAATTCTAACCTCCTTTTGGTACGGGAAATGTTTACCTACTTTACTTGGTTTTTACCTGTCGCACCTGGTTTTAAATTTACCGAAGGGAAGCTGAATTACAAACTGAACAAGTATATCAGCTAGTACTTCACAATGGCTTGTTTACGTTTTTTTAGAAGCTCCTCTGCATCACCAAGAGTTACAGTTACTAATCAGAAGCAAATGTATAGCGAGGCTCCACGGAAGAGAAAGTTTAACCAAATATACGCAAGTAAAGTCTAGTGAACTTCTAGGATTTAATATTCTAACTAAACATTCAAGTCAACATTTTATAAGTTTGGATGCTAAGATTATTAATTTGTTTGATTTCTAGTTACTTTCTTGCGAGTGAAAAAAATCAAATACGAGCAACAACAAAGTAACGAACGTTGATTAGCTGTAACCACTCTATAAGATCTATTTCCACTGACCTACCAGAGAGATGTCCTTAGAGGATCTTCTTTTCTTATAGTGAACTTAAAGAAATAATCGACGTAATGACTTATTACGCGTTACAGTAACACATCATATACAAATAATGTGTATACACTTTGTTTATGTTTTGTATTACGTATTATTGTTATCTTGTTCAACGTTCAACATTTTGCATGGATGCGTCATACAGATGTTCGTACAGGCTACAAATTCAAAACAACAAAAAACATTGGATTATATGTCAAAACCGTAAACATAATCATTATTATCTTTCTATTTCATTTTACACAATAAAAATATTCTATGTACCTTTCAGAAAGAAATATATTGGAATAGAATTTTTATCACATGGATTTCACGTTAAAATTTGCCATTGTCTTTTTTCAATGACGATTTCACTCAAAGTATCTTGGGTGATTTGAATCCAAATATTAAAGTTCCGAACCGTAATCAAGCTAAAGAGATTTTAATGGAACACTTCGAAGAGATGGATCAAACCAATCAGATTTGTGAATTACCCTTTAAAATTTGAAGTCTTATGTATGTTTATAGTTTCAAAAATAAAATATAATTAAAAAAAAACAAAAATGACCTTCAAAATCCATTATAATCATATGACTGTAGTAAAATTACTATTTAACGATGCTATTGACGATATCGATAATATCGTGCCAAGGATATTGATATTGTATTGATTTCTCAATCCTAATAACTTATTAGTATCGTATTGAATATCGAGTCAATATCGATACAATATCGATATTTTTATTGAATATCGTGCAGCCCCAGTTAAGTAAATACGTATCTTACTTATAATAATATGATTTTGTTGGAATACGTACGTGTAATTCAATATGTTGAGAATCAGAAACATACCTGGAACAAAAAAAACAATATGTTTACTCTTTATGGTTCATAAAAAATAGAAAGTTTTATTATTATGATTATTATATCAATTTGCTGATGAACATAAATATTATTGGCAATATGGCACTCTTTTTGGATGAAGTCAATTATAACAGTGACTTGCATGCAAAAAATGTCGTAAATTAAAACTTCATTAAGTGAGTTCATTCAACTAAAACAACTGCTGCATTGATACAACGTAGAAAAGTATGGATAATACACTTTTTTGATTAAAAAGTTTGGAGCTGCACGGACCATTCCATGACTTTAAATATAGATATTTATTTTATTAGTCCTAGAAAGTTAGAACTCTAAACGTTTCAATCAAAAAAATCTAATAGTTCACTCTCACATACAAATAACAAGATGCTTCTCATTGTTGTAGTAATCATGCAACTTAATATTCGCAATTTCAGTCTAACAGGCTGAAGGTCAAAAAGATATGTACAAAGAGATACGTACGAAATTCGAAAAAAGCTCCCTCACCACTTTCGTTTCTCTGCTCCCTTGAAGCTTATAATACATAAGTAAGAGCCACCATGCATGCGCCGTGCGTCAGCCATCTTGTAATTAGGGGATCAAAGAGGCATTGCTTTAATAAGCTGCAGGGCGAGTCCAAGACGGGCGATATGAGCAGCAAGAACAACAGCGCAGGAGAAAAACAGATGCGAGCGAAAGGAGTGCACGCACAAAACTTGTAATGCGAAGGCCGAGGGGGACGTACTTGTACGCGGCTTATAACTTGGAGTAAAAAGTGGATGTGATGAGAAATTCGAATAATAATAATGGTATTAATAAAAGATTGAAAAATAAAAAAGGAAAAGGTGTATGCTTGATCTGAAAAGGTTTACTTGTATCAGTAGGAAATCACGAAGAAAAAGTGTATAAGCATACTGTACAGCTTACTATTTAAAAAATATGGCAATAACATGTATGTTCTATTATATGGTGAAAAATATTTTAATAAAAATATTTAATTTCATGGTAAAATAATAATTGTGGAACGAATATACACTTTAATTAAATGCATACGTTGATATATTACACCTTTAGCCCTGAAAATATCTAATTTGTCCATAATATGCTAATATTAGACATCCTGAGAAAAAGTGATATACGTGCTTGTGACAATTTTTTCTCTAACGGTCGAAAGAGTTTGACACTAACGCTGAATTATTGGCTTGGAGTGTGATTGGTATTGAAATTATTAACTTGTCCAGCATGCTAATATTTGAAAGCATTGATATACTAAACACCTAAATATTCTTAAAACTTACAGAGAATCCACCAGTTCTAAAGATATTGTTTTTAATTAGCTAATAAGATGTTAATCTTGCAACTTGAATAAATTTCGTTTCACGTAAAGTCTACTTAGGAAATTCAAATATCAGTGGCCACCAGACAAAAGCACACCATTCACAACTTATAATCATATCTCCACCTAATTTATTAGCAGGTATATCAAGAATACACGACAGAACAGTGGTCTGTTCTCGTTTCCAATCTCCAATATCCCCGTATTTTGTTCTCTTTATCTCAAAAAACAAACATTTATCTTGTTACCGTTTTTATTTGATTATGACCCTACGACTCGATTGCTTTAAAATCATTTTTGTATTCCTATTTCTGTATCTGTGTGACAGTTATGTCATTATTTCTACATCCATGCTCAAATCTCTTATTCTGGTTTCTATACTTTTCCCCGCTATTTTGTTTTCATAGATTCGTTCTCTAGTCATTAAGCATGGATTTATGTATATTTGTCTTTGTGTGTATAGTATCAATTTTTTTTCATCCATCAGTTTCACAGTTAGGCTGCAGTCACATGATGCAGGATAGAACGTACAGGATAGAATTGTTCCCACAAGCCGTCGTGTTAAGTCTATTGCGCAGCAGGATAGACCTATTACGCTGCAGAATAGACTTAGCACGGCTGCTTATAGGGACAATTCTATCCTGCACGTTCTATCCTGTAATATGTGACTGCAGCCTTAGGGTGCAGTCCCATGGTCCGAAATAGAGCTCCGCAATAGACCGTCCGCAATAGAAAGAGCCAATCACAGCTATTGCGGACGTTTGAGCTATTACGGACATTTCTATTTCTATTCCAACTCATTTAGGCTCGTGAGTGCAAGTGAGAGATTGGAGGTATCTTTTTCTCACTCACACTCACGAGCCTAAATGAGTTGCGGATCGGTCTTTCCTGCTCATGTGACCATAAAGAACTTTGACTCTCCGAAATAGAAGCAGTTGGAATACGCTTTGGAGCAGAGGAAGTTGAGTGTTAGAATGTCTCAGATAAAAATAAGTATGTTGCAAAAGACTGTACTATCTTTGGCGACCATATATTATGCGAAAAAATCGATGTTTAACCTAAAAGTGAGTGATTTCACATACGTATCGATACGAAATCCGAAATAGAAACGTCCGTAATAGCTCAAACGTCCGCAATAGCTCTGATTGGCTCTTTCTATTGTGGACGGTGTATTGCGAAGCTCTATTTCGGACCATGGGACTGCACCCTTAGAGTTACAAAATTACTTTTCCTATTTTATATTCTATATATGCGCTCAACTACCAGATACTCTTAGGCTGCAGTCACATGGTGCAGGATAGAATTTTCCCCATAAGCCGCCGTTAAGTCTATTACGCTGCAGGATAGATCTATTCTGCTGCAGGATAGACTTAACACGGCAGCTTATGGGGACAATTCAATCCTGCACGTTCTATCCTGCACCATGTGACTGCAGCCTTAGTTTACGTTCCAAGTGCCACTAACTACTACTTTGGTTTATAGTTGAGATGCAAGTTTTAGAAACTTGATAATCATTACACATCACATTATTTTCACAAAAAATTGAATCTATGACTTTTAAAAAATATAAGCCTTGTACTTTGGTTATAGAGTACTTTTGGTAATTTTCACAAATATCTTTCATAATTATCTAACACCATGTTTTATGAACTACTTAAATCCACAACTTCATGTACCAGTTGTCTTAAGGAGGCTCCCTCGTGCAGAGACGCCAACCCACATCGTAGGTCACAAATTTGCTCGCAAACTCAGGTGATTGGCATTACTGGCGCAAGGAAAACATAGGCTAACCCGTGGAAATACAATGACTCCATCAATTTTTAATAGAATATCTCGAAATTTTCCACGGAAACCGATATTTTCTAACGTACCATCTGAAAGCTGAGGTTTTTTTCTACAAGACTTGTGCACTCTTATTACGGGAAC
>JAPYYV010012135.1:0-10444 GCA_030522625.1 Copidosoma aretas | reverse complement strand
AAAAAAAAAAATTTTAATAAAAAAAAAAAAAAAAAAAAAAAAAAAAAAAAAAAAAAAAAAAAGATAACCAGACCACGAATCATCATTTTCCCCTCAATTCTTAACTAATCACAGTGGACTTTGGCTCAATTAATTTTTTAAAATATAAGCTTTTCCTGCACTTCCTTAATATTTTACTCATCAGCGATATAACTAACGATCGATCAAGATTCACTAAAGCAAGCTAGAAAACATCGTTGCAAAAATTGTCGGTACATAATTATACGTGAAACTCTACGGCAAATAAAAAATGCATATCTTGAATGAATCTATAAAGATTCCACGACCATTTCACCCGCAACACAACTCAATCCGACAGGTTCCACGAAATCAAAGAATCATCACAGAATGAATTACCATCAAGGTGTACGCTGGAAAAGATTCAAATTTTTTTTCATAAACTTTGTCTCGCGCTGAAAAGTCTCGTTAAAACCGAAAAGCAGCGCGTGAAATCACCTCCAATCCGATCGACTCGTTTCTCCGCACGCGCATGAACGTAAATAAAAAAAAAAAAGGTCGTGCACGCGCGCACCCTCGGCCGTATTGGTCCCAAACGGCGCGAGCCCCGGAGAAAAATAACGCCTGTCCGCTCATAAAACTGCACGACAATGCAGTTCGCCGTGTCCGTATATATATATACACACACTCGGGCTCGGGGGGCCCGGAGTGAGAGAAAAGAGGGGGCCCCGTAATGCTGGCTCGCTCGCACGCGCGCCCGACGACCGGGGCCCCCCCGCGGCTCTCGACGAATTCGTTTAGGTCAACGGAGGCGTTCGCTACGCTCTTCGGACCATTACGAACTGTCCGGTCGCGTCTCTCGGCGCAGTCATACCGGTGCACATTTGGCGAGGTGGGCACCCTCGCCCCACGATTTCTTTCCTTCCCCCCTCCCCCTCTTTTGTCTCTCGTTTCTTATAATTGTCCTCGGGTGCTGCGAAGTAGAAAGTGTCGGGGCCCAAACTGACCGACTTTTGACAACTGGCTGTCGAAACGAGCTGCTGCTGCTGCTGCTGCTGCTACTGCTCAGTCTTCGACCTATTGACGAAATTATACTCGCGTCTATCTCTTTCTCCTGGTGCCTAAACGACTTACCACCCGCGAGTTTGGGGATGATCGTAAGTATGAGTAGTCTCTCGGTCAGTGGGTGGTGGACTTTCGAGAGTCTTCCGATAGTCCGTTCGGCGAATCAGCCGATGGGAGGAAATTTACAATTACCCGGGAAAAATAATGATTTTCGCCAAAAGTTTTTTTCCCCCAGCCGTTTGAAGTTGCTTTCGCGGTATATGCTTTCTAAACGAAGAAGGAGGGTGATTTATGAAGGCTCGGCTGCTTTTTGGAATTCGAAATGTGCGGTGGAACGTATACCAGCAGCAGTGGCATATGGAGCCCAAGTTGGGGCTGAATTTGCAATGGGGTGTAAGAGAGCGGTGATAATTAAGAGTAAGTTGATGGATGTACTATCAAAAGTATGCATATTTACTCACCTTTATATTTGGTGATACAACTCGTTGCCATCAACATTGTCCATTATTTCGACGGTCCAGGCAAATAATTCAAAATAATAAGTGACTAGATACGTTGTTTTTCAAAGTCTTCAAAGAAGTGAGTCAATTGCCATAACGTGCCATTTAGAAAAATCGTAATTTTTAAAAAATCTTCATGATCCTATGGATTTTGTCCTGATTTATGCCAGAATTTTTTGCCATTACTACTCATGATAGATTATTTTACAGAATTTTTACCTGCAAAAATAATGCATTATATTATCTTGAATAGTTATAGGAAAAGCAGAAGTCACAGTATGTAAAACAATATTAAAATATATTTTTAAATACTTAAAAAAAACTTAATTCTCTCAAAAATGATGTACTTTTTTTGCTAGAAATTTTTTTTTTAAAAGAGATATAAGTCGAAATGAAGAAAAGTTTTTTTTCAGCAGATATAATACATGACATTATTGAGAATCAATTGTATTTCTAAATTTTAAATATCATTGAAATATAAACCTTAAAAAAAGATAAATATGTATAATCCCTTCGTTTTGTGAACTTTATTGTCCGAATATTATAACTCTCATGGACATTGATTAATGATTATAAACTTCAGTATACGTGATAACAAATTATACTGAATGCAATAGTATTGTCAATCAAAATGAAAACTATGTCAAACAAAAATGTAAACAATTTTATTTTATTACTATAAAAATTAAATAGTAAAAAATTTACTTTAATATCACAAATGTAGTGGCTACCACATGTGCTATTAATACGTTTTGATGCTTATGCAGTTTGATGACAGATTTATAATGGTATTTACGATAAAGTTACATCCCTCTAAAATATCCCAAGTATCCGAAACTTTGTAATATATTGCAAAAGGTATCGGTTGGCATGAAACGTACGCCTTCCTCCCTAAAATCAACGACGTCTGTTTACGTTTTCTGTGAAAAATTGCTCCAATACCACCGATCGTTTGACGGTGTCGTGTGTAAGGCACATGCCGGAAACAGACAAGACTGGTTCCTACTATATAATATATATTTCTCTCTATTTCTCATTGCCCTTCAAAACTGTGTGGCCCACTCGGGGAGAAGGAACAGACAATCATCAAGAGGTTCTTCGTATTTAAGTCTTTGTGGTGCAACAGAGTCAACTTTTGAAAAATGTATGGGAGCTGGAGAGCAACGCAGGAAAAGAGAAAACTCGGACCTTTTTTTTCCAAATTCGAAAAAAAATATGTTTCGCGTTTATGCCTCCACCCTTTATGAGCCGGAGGGTCCAACGCTTCCGGCTTTTGGGAAGATGAATGCTTGAATTGTTTTCGGCTGTGTAAAACTGTCGGAAAGTGAAGTTTCACCCTGAAATTTTTTACAAGTCTATTGAAGTTACAAGGACGTCTAGTTTATTACATAGTTATAGTTTGACGCAATAAAGTTTATGTACGTTTCGAAATTTTTTTCCATTTCAAGGTGAATGTCAAAAAACATTTTTGGACAAAATTTTGTATCGAACAATAAATGTACTGAAATAACATGTCAAATATAAAACCACGGTGTATCAGTTTCAAATAATAAATCCTTAAATATAATTGTGCTAACAAAGATAGATTTACTCCGATTTTTTAGCAATGTCTAATGATGTGCAAAACATATGTTTTGATACCACTGATCACAATATCACTTCATATCAGTCGGAATTTGTGTAACATTGCGTGCTTCCGAACACGTGTATATAAACCGCACCACCAACGGCGTTTATATACATTGCTGAGCAGGTTTTTAGACACACCCACGCCACTCCCACTTGAGCTTGTCTTGTGGTGTATAACATCCTCCCCGGATAGAATGACATAATGATACTCACCAACAGCTCTCACTACCTTTCTGTCGAGTGCCATCATCACTATTGCGAGCAATTGTTGTATTTGTCAAGTGACGAGCACAAAACTTGCAGCGTCTCCTTATTATAATTATTTTATCTATTAATTATTTTTGAAAATTATGATGTCTATGTCAAGCGTTAGTTGAGTTATTGTATCAAACTTAATATTTAAAAAATAATTTTAATAAATTTTCATTACCCACAAATAGTTATGTTCAGAATATGTATAAAAAACTGCCTCTTGGTCATCGTAACAAAAGAATAAATAAAAATCCTATATATTTGATCATTTAAAAAACCCAAGTCGTTTATATGAAAGACATAAATCATCATCAATACATCGTATCACTCGTATCACAGTTAAATAAGTCATTTTTATTTTTTCAACAAAATATGTGATTTTCTTACTTTTACCATTTTTTTACTCGAAATCTATGGGCTGGAAAACAAATTTTGTACAGATGTTTTTTGTTCTGAATCGTTTGAAAAATACGATTAAAATTTTTCCCATCAAACAAAGTTAAATTTTTCGATTTCAAAGTGAAATTGTTATTGTTGGTTTTTTTTACAGACTTTCATTTTTGCGATTTATCATCACAGCGGGTAAAATTATTTGAAAACCCTCGGCAGTACTCGGATACTTAATTTCAGAAATTTTTTAGGTGCCTAGGATAGTAGACGAAAGAATGCGTGAAGTAATGAAGACCGATAGCGTTATAAAAGGTTACAATTCGGCGAAAGTCTTTCAATATCAATTTTGAAACAAATTTTTATATACTTTTCAGAAAAATTGGAATAGTATATTCTCTGCATCCTTTAAGGCGTTTTAAATGTATACTTAAAAATTTGGATGAGGAGTACAAATTTACTTTATAAAATAACATGTACTCAAATATTTTTTCATTTAATACGTATTCAATGAGACAAATATAGAAAAAACGGCTCATAAAAAATATTAAATTATATCTATATGAAAAACTAATCCAATTTATTTCAGAATTGATGTTGAACATCTTGTTAACGATTTTCTTAGAAATTTACATATAATTGCATCAGACAAAAAAAAATCAGGTATATTAAATTTACAAATAATGATTTCTTCCCACTTGCTCCTTTGCCATAATTATCAATAATTGATCAACACGAAATACTAGTAATGAGAGCATGACTATTTATTGAAAATATATGTACAGCAATCAATATTTCGCCATTACGCTAATGGCCTCTTCAGGATAAATACATCGTGTAGGTGCTAGGACAGCACGCTGATTTGACAGTCACAGCGTTTCTTACAATCTACTATTCTAATTTTTCATGTTTGTAGTTTTTGCGGTAATGCGTGGATTGTAAGAAACGCTATTACTGTCCTAGCACCTACATGATGTATTTATCCTGAAGAGGCCATTATAGTGTAATGGCGAAATATTGATTGCTGTGGATATATTTTTAATAAACAGTCATGCTTTAATTACCTAGTATTTCATGTTGATCAATTATAAATATATTAAATTTAACGATCAGTATCGATTATCTAATAAACGAATATTAAACAAAGTAACCAATGTCTGTAATGACTAAATACTTTGTATGCATATGAAAATACTTGATGATAATTAATTTTGTTAATGTCAAAATATTCATTAACATTTCAAGGGATACGAAGCAGAACAATTTTGAAGTGCTATGTCACAATAATTGAGAAACATAAGTAGGCACCTACCACAGCGCTAAGTTAATGTGAAACAAAAAATGTCAGCATATTATTTTGTTATATCTTTCTTTCCGATGAGTAATTAATACGCGACCCATTTCGGAGATTCAAAAAAATATAAACAACATTTTTTTTTAATATTGGTATTGGCAATATTTTTAAACATTTTCATGTAACGAAGAAAATGAGTTGTTTTATAGAATAAACATATCTCATTCACAAATAAAATTTATGGTACGGATAAATCAAACATATGAGTATTGCAGAATCGCAGAAATCACTCCGTTACATTGATAAATAAAAATTAAATTAGACCTTGGAGTATGAACCAAATAAGACAATCTAGATAATACGTTTACAGAATATTTAAACAAGATTCACAGCATCTTGTCCATCTTCATTGATATAAGTTTTGTATACTTGAAATAAGTTGTTTGATTTTAGTGCAAGTAATTAGTTTAATCATTTACAATTTCTCAGTTTGACTGGAAAAGTTAAATGTGACCAATGTGAACAAATGTTGGATTTCTTAGTCTCAGTTAATAAATCACAAATAAATGAAAATAAGTTGCATTCAGAAACAGTGAGAGTTAATGAAATTTTTATAAAGAATGGCCAATCATATTTAAAAATCTGATGTTGAAAATTTTTTTTTTTCATCTCTCTATTCCCTGCAACATCAGCTTTCATAGAAAGAAATATATATGAATGAATGAAAGGAAATTAAATAATATACATAGAGATTTTACACAATTAATAAACAATGAATTATTAATTTATGTTCATACGGACTTGGGCTGCACGAATTCATATAGCGATTCCTTTAATAATAAGAAAGATACTTAGAAAAATAAATTAACATAAAAATTAGTCCAAACTATTTATTTTTGCAAATTTCTAAAAAACACCATATTTTTAATGCTAAATGTAGAAAATACAATATTTTAATTTAAAAAAAGGTAGCAATCCTATCTATAAAAGCAGCTGTAGTATATGTCTTATTTGTTGTGTGCAAGTCGTTGAAGGAAAATCCAATGGCGGTGGCTGCTTCAAATAAATTTACTTCAGATGAGATTTAAAACAGAAAGTACTGAAAAATGAGGGCAGTAAACTTGTACCCAATAAATTGCCCGTGTAAGTCTGATCCGTTTGATCGCACTTTGTAAGATCCGATTTTGCAATAGAACTTTTGGCACACTGTTTGCAGCCGTCAGATTCATCATTGACATGAGCTTGCCTTGTAGGATGATCATTTTGAGCAAAACTTTTCATACACAATTGATATTCGTAGAGCCTTTCACTCGTGTAGGTCTGCTCATTGACTGTTGAACTACATTTATCACTATAACTTTTAAAACAAAATTTGCAGCAGTACAGTTTATCACATGTATCAGCTTGCATGTGCTTTATGAGATACGATTTCCGACTAAAACTTTTCGAACATAGTTGGCAGACGTAAGGCTCATCACTTATGTGAGTTCGCTCATGCACTATTAAATTAGATCTGTTAGGAAAACTTTCGGAACACACTTTGCAGACATAGCGCTTATCACTCGTGTGAATCCGTTCATGAATCATCAGACTATGTTTTCTAGTAAAGGTTTTCGAACACTGTTTGCAGTCGTAGGGCTTTTTACGCGTATGAGTCTGCATATGCGTTGTAAGATTTATTTTTTGAGCAAATCTTTTTGAACACAGTTGGCAGCCGAAAGGCTTATCACCTGTATGAGTCCGCTCGTGCTTCGTAAGATCTGATTTTTGAGCAAAACTTTTTAAACAATATTGACAATTGTAGGGCTTATAATTAGTGTGAGACCGCTCGTGGACTGTTAGACTTAATTTTTGAGAAAAACTTTTCGGACACAGTTGGCAGACGTAAGGCTTGTAACCTGTGTGAATCCTCTCGTGTCTATTATAATTGCCCTTATGAATGAAAAGCTTGTAACATATGCTGCAACTGTAGGACTTGCCACCTGTATGAATACGCTCGTGTCTCTGAAGAGCTTCGTTTGATCTACAAGTTTGACCACATACGTCGCAAGAATGTGAACTGTTGCCTTGAGCCATATTTGTGATTGATATATTACTGGAATTGATCAACAGCTGTGATTCTATTGACAACGTAGTAGCTTCCTTGTCGTTATTGTTAATCATCTTCCTTGTGGAAATGTTCATGGTGCAGGCGTGGCGGTTCGATTGATTAGTTGCTTTTCTGTTCAACATAAATACTTAGCAATTTTTACCATTAAATAGAGAATTTTTTTTACGTACTCATGTGATAGCTTTGTTTCGAATTCATTATGTTTTCTACCGGAAATAACTTACGCTCTGTATCTAGATTCCGAAGCGTGAGATTAAATGATTGTCGTTTTCCTAAAGTAATTGTTACTTTGAATTGCCACGTGGAACTATTTGTGCTTCCAACTCTTCATGAAATAATAGGCGTTGACTTCTATCTTATCAAAATTCAGAAATTTTTGTTGAAAAACTGTTTTCATACTACTGATCTCAAATAAAAATATACATACCAAATATTGTGTCAGTATTCTCAAGATTATTTTCTTGCAGATAAATGAAAACCTGTGATCTGTATAGTTTAATAAAAAGTGAGTGCTGTCCCACAAAAAATATACTTTCCAAAAGTGTCAAGTATATCTTTTAGCGATGACGGAAATGTCGATAATGATATATGACTGGATGGCCGCTGTTCTCCTAGTGTCAAACGGCGTATAATTGGTGTTTTTACCAACACTAGTCCGACGAAAGTCAATAAATCTTTTTAATTAATTTAAATAACGACTGTTGGGAAATCCATTGTAATGATAGCGGAACATATATGTTCGGTACATTTTTCAGTCACTTTCTTATTTTACACTGTAATTTTAGTAAAATGCAGAATTGCCAAATATGTATACCACATCGAGGCTTATTGTATAATAGAAGGTAATTTTCGCATGAAATGAAAACCAAGAAATTAGGCTGAGCTTCATATATTATGAATAAGTAAACGTTATTTTAGCATATCTAATCATTAAATTTTAATAATACTCGATTTCAAAATCTAACGACTTCAACAATAATTGAGACATATAGGCAGCGACCGGAATTTTCAATCTTAGATTACAAAATTTGAATGGTTCTACCCAGGGGAATCCAATAAAATACTGAGCACATGTTGTGGAGAATCTTCAGAATAAAATTGACTAAAGAAACGATTGCAGCGATTAGCCGATACATCCCTAAACGCAAAAACAGTGCTGTTTTTCTAGAAGTTAGACAGATGGGTGCCTTTACAGAAAAAACTTTCAGACAAAGAGAATACAAGTACCTCTAGGGTCCGTTCAAGTTTAACACTACATCACACTCACTCCGCATCACTAAGCGAGTTTTTAATTCACTTTCATCGAATGTTAACAGATAAAGGCATCCATGTATAGGTGGCTGTGGCTCTAAAAGAGGAAATAACTTTGAAAATCAAATGAAAATTTTTAACCCCTGCAATGATGAAAACACAAAAATTTGTAACTTTAAATGATAAGAATCGATCAAGGGGTTCCTGCGTAATAAGTATACTTATACATTCATATATATATATATATATATATACGCAAATACATTTTCTAAATTATCTCCTAGACTATAAATACATTTATAACATATTTTCACCTACATTTTCGTCCGATGCAAATCTACCTATAGGAGGAAGAAATTATAATAATAAGTTGGTCACAGTGAGAGTGATAGAGCACTACCAAAAGATGAAGCCAGAGTAGATGTGACACTTGGATGGAAAGTATGGCACTGGTTTAACCATCATAACTTAAGCCGGTGTGAAAAAATATTCAGATAATTATGGCTGTACAGGTGCATATGTTAGTTACGTTAAGTGTACGTTTAATAATATACTTATTTATTAAATTTTTTTGTAGTATATACATATTAATAAAACAAAACAAAGACCATATTACATAATTGAAAAATATACAAAAAACTATGTAGCCGCTAGATATAAATCCGCGATCCCTATCTTTACTTCAACACTATTTTCTGTGTTCACTTATATTACGCGAGTACATGGAAATACCTCGCGTTCGTACAGCCGAGCGAAAATCAAGAAAAACGACAAGCACTGGGCAAACGATTTACGAACTATCCCGTGTGATATTTCATCGGTTACGCTCTCGAGAAATCAACGAAGCTTGAGCAGGAATTTTTTTCCTTGTTTTACAGCGTTTTGAGTATTACAATAAAGTGTGGGTTTTTAATAAAAAGATGTCATCTGGCGCAAAGTGTCACGGCTAGGACGAGAATGACGAGAAAGAGATACAAACGGCGACCTGCGCATGGAGATATCCGTGACGTTACGAGCTGGTCGCGGCCGTAAATGGAAGGTTTTACGCATGCGAAAATTCATCGACTCGCTCGTCTCGTCTCCTCTGCACTTGTGCCCGCACTCGGGGCCCAAAGCTCGGGGCGCTTAGTGGAATGATTTCTGCGTGAGAACGACGTCGATGGTTTAACGTCCGCTCGTCCCCTGGGTGTAATTCTTTAATTACTCCGCCTAATTGGATAAGCGCGCGCGTGGCGCCAAGGAATTTATTTCATTCGACGATTTTATATTCGAAGAACCGATGGGGAGGAGAACGGGTCCCCCCGAGAGAGATCTTGAGAAACTTCGGAGTCGAGGAATAAGTTTTAATGAAAATTGACGGGTCTCCCGAAAAAACGGGGATGTGCTCGGGTAAAAATATTCTCTCGCGTTGAATGTCCTCTTTGACGTAAAAAGGTCGAGATTTTCGTTAAGAGCCAATAGAGTGGGGGCAAATGTGTATTGAGAGACTCCGGCTCGTCGGACGTCCAATAAAGTGCGTTGAAATTTTAAACGTCGATAAAGAAGCAGCCGAGAATAACAGAACAGGCAGTTTATCGTGGCGCTGAATTTTACTCCTTTCAAGTGGAAATTCGATACCTGCACGTGGATTTTTATGATTCCCTATGTTGGATCATACTTGCTCTTTGCAACGTCAATAACTTTGACGTTCTAGAATCAAAGACTTTCGTTTCTTATCCCGACCAGAGGGATTCACTGATTAGATAATTTTTACTTAAAAATTTAGTCGACGGCATACTTATTAACGTACCATGAGTTTTTTTGTCATCGTTTCCTGACATCAGAAGATATTTTACACCACTAATCATATTTCCTGATCCTATGCTCGTATTGGCATTTAACATAACTGCAATCCATGCGCTTCGTAAACATAATTTTAAATATTCTCTTAAAGGCCAAATTAACGAACACAATATCAAT